>RJWM01006193.1:0-86058 GCA_004363535.1 Dasyprocta punctata | reverse complement strand
CCAGCATTAGAATAAAAGAGATGATGACAAAGGAGAAAGGGACCATGAATTGCTTATTGGTACTTAAAAAACAGTGTCTCCCACAGTCACAGATACAGTCAGGCATCTGTAGCTAACATTTCATAAAAGCGATATCTGAAGAAGCCAGCATAACATAGTCTGTGTGGCTGCTGTTCATGAGCAAAAGCCTCGCTGCATATTCCACATCCTGGAGCGCTGGAGAGGAACTGGAGACCTAAGGACCAAAATGACACACTGCTCTACTTGTTATCTTTCCATCGTATTTTTTGAAGTTTCCGGTAGTGAGTGCGACAGGACTCAGGAGACAGATGGATGTCCTCAGCTTCATGTCACCTGTCAACAACAGTTTTATTTATTTTATTTTATATTTTATTTTGAGACAGGGTCTCGCTGTGTAGTTCAGGGCAGCCTTGAACTCACTATGTAGCCTAGGCTGGCCTCGAATTTGCAGTGATCCTCCTGCCTCAGCCTCCTGAGTGCTGGGATTATAGGCGTGCGCCACACCTGGTCATCAACAACAGTTTTAAATCCTAGCAAAAGTGGGGAATCCAGGGCTGGGGATATAGCTCAGCGGTACAAGTGCCTGCCTGGCAAGTGTAAGGTCCTGAGTTTGATTTCCAGTACCCGGAAATAAAGGTTTAAAAAAAACATATATTTATTTCCCTAAAGAGGATTATTGTATTAGGCTGTTAGGTCTTTTAAATCTTCTAGACCAAGGATTGGCAACTATGGCTCACAAGCCAAAGCTGCATTGCTGCCTATTATAAATAAAGTTTCAGTGGAACCCATGCTTATGTCCATTGGCTAATTATCTAAGGTTGCTTTGCAAGTACAGAGCCAATCTGAGGAACTGTAACACAGGCTGCATAGCCTTGAAATCCTAAATTACTACCTGGCTATAGCAGAAAAATTTATCTGTACTTACCACAGACTAGGTTCTCAATAAATGCTTCTTGAGTTATTGAATGCATGCATACAAAGCTTTCTGTTTGCGTATGAAAAATTAACAAATTGGCTCATTCTGTACACTTCTGGATGTGATAGTTCTGACAAATTTAGACACAAAGCATTTTACACATCTCCCATTTAGCTGATATTTGCTTGTTTGCTTGTAATTTGTTATTGTTGATAGTCTATATGCCTTGAAAAAAACCATGTTAGTGCTTCAAGATTATGGAATGCAAATTTGTCCAGATTCAAGTTTTCAGAGTTGGCCTTTTGGCTAAATAAACCTCCCTGACATAGGGGTGTTGTTTCTTGTTAAGAGCATTAGCACCAATGTTTTTAAAAAGGAGACTTCATATAATAGTACAGATCTCCAGTTTCTCTTCAACATTTGAAAGATGCCAGGCATGATGGCACACGCCTGTAATTCCAGCACTTGGAGGCCAGCCTGGGGCTCCACAGTAAGTATAAGACCAGCCTGAACTACATAAAGAGACTCTGTCTCAAAAAAAACAAAAATTAAACTGGGCATGGTGGTGCATACCTGTAATCCCAGCACTCGGGAGGCTGAGGCAGGAGGATCACTGCAAGTTCATGTGCTTCATTTTGCAGTCTTGAAAGCAGATTTGCCCATCCACAGGCGAGACAAGAAAGGATGACGGTGCTCTCAGGCCGGTCCCTTCGTTCCAGTGCGCAGCCACCCTCGGTCTCTGCCCCTTTCCTTTTCAAACAAGCCTGTGCCCTCAGTCCTCTTCCCTGCCAGCTTCCCCCAGCGCTGTTTGCCTTAAGTCCGGGGGGGGGGGGGTGCCGTCTCTCCACTTCCCTGCTTTCTTGCTGTCTATGAAAACAAACATCTTGGTCTTTTCTGTTTTTAGAGTTTTAGTGTTAATCACTAGCCGGGCATGATGGCCCATGCCTATAATCCCAGCATTCAGGAGGCCGAGGCAGGAGAATCACTGCGACTTGGAGGTCAGCCTGGGCTATATAACGAGTTCAAGGCCAGCCTAAACTATATAGGGAAACCCTGTCTCGAAAAGACAAAAAAAAAAAAAAAAAAACTGTTAATCACTCCCGGGAAACAGACAGAAAATAACTATAAGTAGGAAATCAGAATTTAAAAAGATCTTCCAGTGCCTAGTCCGGGCCCCACTCCGTCGGAGGGGCTCGGATCGCTGAATTCTGTGGACGGGGCCGAAGATTCCCCGGCACCCGGCGCCGGGGTTGCGCTGAGCAGCCCGGAACCGTTAGGTGGCAGCACAGGGCGCGTCTTCTCAGGGCTGTGTACCAGAGGCAGGCGACGTGAGGCGCCGGATTTTCTAGGAAGGGATAACTCGGTACCACGTCAGGGCAAGAGTTTGGGCTGAGACCAGAGAAAGGAAAGGAGTTGGTCAAGGGACGCCCAGTCACACTGTGCTATCCTGTAGCCAGCTGTGAAATTCCTGTCTCTGTGCCCTTCCTCTGGTACCCCTAGAACCACAGAGTTTCTGGGGATGGTAGAACCTTCCAGCCCAACACCTTGAGTTTTTATTTTCTTCCCCAGTACTGGAGACTGAACACAGGGCCTTTGCTCGAGCTACATCCCATCTCAAGTACTTTTTTTTTTTTTTAAGACAGGGTCTGACCAAGTTGACCAAGCTGGGCTCAAACTTGCAATCCTCCTGCCTCAAGTCCCCCAAGTGCTGGGATTACAAGCGTGTGCCACCCTGCCTGGCTTAAACCCCTTGGTTTTTACAGACAAGAAGACCAAGTCCCTGAGAGACTCAGCTATTCCTCTTGTTGGTGCCATGTCAAAGTGCAGCCATCTTACCCTTCTGGTCTGTCCCTCTAGTTCAAAAGCATTTACTGAAGTCTGTTTAGTATGGTTAAAAGACTTTTCCCTTGTCTTAGTTACTTTTCTCATTGCTGAGACAAAATGCCAGATATCCAAAGTTAAAGGAGGAAAGATTTATTTTAGCTCACAGTTTAAAGAGGGTTCAGTCTATAGCTGGCTGGCTCCAAAGCAGGATGGCATGGCAGAGGGGCATTGCAGAGGAGAAACAGCTCATGGCAGGGAAGGCAGAAGGCAGCCAGCCCCAAGCAGATAGCAGACAGCAGACAGCCTGCCTTCCATTTTTATCCCATCTAGGCTACCAGCTTTCTGGGTGGTGCCACCCAGAACTATGCTAATTCCAGTCAGTGGACTGATTTAGTACCACACACCCTTAATCCCAGTGTCACACACCCTAGATGCAGTCAGCTCTGAAATGCCCCAGTGAGCATGTGAGGCTTTGGAGGGACAGCTAGATACAAACTGTGCCACACACACCAGTTTCAAATGTGAAGCTAAGAGGGCGTTCTTTGCCTTTGATGGAGCAGGACTTGCACAGGAAACAGAGACTTATGGGACACAGGTAAATACAAGTAAGTTTTATTTCTGCCTTCGACTGCCTTAACCCATCTGAGAAAATTGAGAGGCTCTGGCACAGAAAGGGGAGTTACAGCACCCAGCATGGTACGCAGGCTGAGATGTGCCTCCCTGAGGGGACTTCTTGGCAAAACTGTGGCTCTTATCAAGAGTGGCCTAGCATTACAGGGCTGGTCATGGGCACCCAAAATAACTCGCCACTCCTCCCAAATTACATTAGGGAAACCAAATGTATCCCTAGAACTCAAACACAAATTCAAACAACTGCACCATAATAAAATCATGTCCTCAGATCTCGATTCATTTAAGGAAGAGTCAGCGACCACAGAGAAAAAGCCCTATTATAAGGCAGCATTCCATTGAAGGAATCAGGTCTCAGAAGGGGAATTTTCCTTGAACTGCTGCGGGTCTCAAGTCTTACTGCTTTACCTTACCGTGCTCTACTAGGTGTTACAAGACCTTGTGTGGACAGTGTGGTTGCCACAACTCCTGGGAGCTGGTTAGAAATATAGGATCTTGGGCTCAACAGTTCCTGCTAAATCAGTATCAGCATTTTGGCAAGGTCCCCACACACACATGTAAAGTTTGAAAAGCTCTGCCTTAGGATACCCAGGGGAAGAGGCCAGCACAACAGTGAACACCACACTTCCACCTCCAAAAGTCCCTACCTCAAAGTGTTTACAGACTGGCTCAGGAACACAAACCTCACATGTGAACATTAAGAAGTATGTCATTAGGTGGTCATGGTGGCGCACACTTGCAATCCCAGCACTATGGAGGCTGAGGCAGGAGGATCACCATGAATTTGAGGCCAGCCTGGGCTACATAATTAGTTCAAGGTCAGCCTGAAGTACATAGTGAGACCCTGCCTCAAATAAACAAAAAAGGGGGGAAAACAAAAAGGAAAGAAAGGAAGGAAGAAAATGGCACTGAAAGGGGACCAAGAAATGGAGAAAAGGAAGGGGAAAGGAACATAAAAAGAATCAAGATGCATTAGATACCTTTAATCCCAGCACTTGGGAGGCTGAGGCAGGAGGATCATTGTGAGTTTAAGACCAGCCTGGGCTACAAAGTGAGTTCAAGGCCAGCCTGAACTGCATAGTGAGACCCTGTCTCAAAAAATAGAGTCAGGGATTTAGCTCAGTGGTATAAGCACCTGCTTGGCAGTTGCAGGGTTGTGAGGTTCGGTCCCCAGTACTCCCCCCCAAAAAGATGTATTAGATATATGTACCAACTCCCCATGATGAATGTAATCATTATGTACTACAGGCATGTACTAATAAAAATAAAAATTAAAAAAAGAAATGTGTCATTGGACCTGGGCACACAAGTCCTGAGTTTGAAAAAAAGAAAGGAAGGGAGGGAAGGAGAAAGGGAAGAAAGAAGGACCAGACAGATGTCATTGATGCCACGTGGGCTGCGCTCGGACACACAGGACACACCCACTGGGCAGGGGTGTGAAAGCGTGCCTAATTAAGAGAAGTCAGTCTTCCCACAGGTAGTTCGAGTCCCGCTGGCCCTTGAGTGAGGTACACATTGCCAGAGACGGACAGGACAGGAAGGGCACCCCAAGAGGACGGAGCAGGTAAAGCCGGGGAGCAGGCAAACAGTAAGTTCTAGGCCATGGCGTTCAGTCCCCGACAGTTCCACCCGTGTTCTCAGATTTCCGCTCGTTCCCGCCGGCTCCCCGGGGCAACACTGCCGAGGCTGTAAACCCACACCACCTGATCGCGTCCTTTGGTCAGTGGTTCTTGTGGGAGTTCTTCAGGGGTCCCCAGCAGCGTGCAAACTTTTCCCTTTGCGTTCACGCAGGTGGCCCTCGCTCCTGCCTTTCTTGTGCATTTGGCTGCGCTTTCTACCTCTTCTTTTATAACTTCGTTTATAACTCAGTGAAAGGAAAATCCTTGCATGTGCATTCTTCCAAGTTGCTAGAGCCTTTCTTAACGGTGGTACAAATCTTCCCTTCAAGCCCTTAATCAGATCCCATAAACGATTAGCCCAAATGTGTTTGCAGTTTCTCGAGTTAATCATCCTTGGGGGCCTGGAGGTAACATCAGAATGGGAAAGTTGTCCTTGTTCTCCTGCCTTTAGATCTAGATTCACTTTGCGTAGCAAAAGTGATTCCAGAGAAGATGAAATCCAGGGTTTTAGTGTGCGCTTTCTAAATGAGCTGGTGTGATTGTAACCTTTTGTTCACACACATCTATGACGACCTGGAGTTGTCCCCAACTGAAACAGTGGTGAGGAGATGAAGTATTAGAGCGCCCCCAGTGGCTGTCCGAGGAATAGCATAAAGGGGGACGCTTCTCAAATCGTCATGCTGGGGAGAAATTGCTTGAATAGAATCCTTCAGAGTAGCTCACCCACCTGTTCAGATGCTCTTCCCCTGACCTGGGCTCCATCGTGGGCGAAGAAATCAGGATGGAGCGGGGCTGCAGGTGCTCCGCCTGGCAACACCGGCAGGGAAGGCCTTGCCGGCCCAGGCCACCAACTGCTCATGGCTGTTGCAGGCCAGCAGCCAGCAGCCTGTCACCAGCTGCCGGGTCTCCAGGGGAAACGGCTTCCATATTCACACAGATGATTTGTGTTGATAGGAATTGTACCGGGGGAGAGAATGGTGTCACCAAATCAATATTGGAGCTTCACAAATTAATGTTTTGGCTCTGGTTCTGAGTTTGTATTCAGGAGGCCACTGCTCGCAGACGGAGACACTAAATGAAACAGACATTTTGCTTCCAATGACAGTAACCTCTCTTTTCTTAGTGCGGAGTCAGCTAGAGACTTGAGATATTAAAGAAAGCCCATAGAGGACACCTGTTATCTGTGAGTTTTATGTTTGCTGGGCATACCTCTAGGAGATAACAGAAGCAGGGGAGGGGACCTGTATGCCGGGCATTAATGCCAGTTATAAGAACGGATCTTTCTATGCCAGTTATGGAAATGTGCACCTGTAATCCTGGCACCTGGGAGGCTGAGGCAGGGGATCAAAAGTTTGAGCCCAGCCGGGACAATTTAGAGACTTAGTGAGAGCTCACCTGAAAGTAAAAGATTTTAAAAGGACTGGAGATGGCAGCTCATTGTGAAGGACCTGGGTTCAATCACCAGTAGTGTATTCACAATAGCAACCCACGGCTCCATTCGTGGCTGAATGGTAAATAAAATGCACAAGTATATGCAGGAGAATATTATTCAGTCATAGAATTCTAGGAAGGAAATTCTGCAATGTAAACAAAATGAAGTGAATGAAAGGAAGGAAAAATGCTGCAACACGGTTGGACCTTGATGACATTATGCTAAATGAAAGAATCCTGTCTGTCATAAAAATACAACTAGTGTATGAGTCCACATATATTAGGCACCTACAGGAGTCGGCTTCCTCCAGACAGAACAGGGCCCCGGGGAGGGGATGAAGGGAAGTTATTGTTTAATGTGCTTTGTTTCAGTCTGCAAAGACAAGAATATTCTGGTGATGCCTAGATGGTGGTGAAGGAACAGCAATGTTGAATGTACTTAATGCCACTGATTGACCGTACACTCAGAGATGGTTACTATGGTAAATTTGTGTACGCTGTATTTCTCCACAGTAGGAGAAAAATGTGCTGGATTTTTCACTCAGAGAGCAAACCCTTTATGTAAATGGATCAGGAGCCAGGGATATAGCTCAACAGCACAGCTCCTTCCTGTAAATGGATCAGCACATCAGGCCTCTGAGGAGATTTCTTAGAAATGTTTAGTAGAGGCCTGGTGTGGTGGTGCATGCCTATAATCTCAGCACTCTGGGAGGCTGAGGCAGGAAGATTGAAAGTTAGAGTCGAGCAGAGGCAACTCAATGATTTAGAAAGACCTCGTCTCAAAATAAAAGATTAAAATCAGGATGGGACCTGAGCATGGTGGCACAAGCCTGTGATCCCAGCACTAGGGAGGCTGAGGCAGGAGGATCACTGTGAATTCAAGGCCAACCTAGTGTATGTAGTGAGTCCAGACCAGCCTGAACTACATAGCAAGACCCTGTCTCAAATAAATAAATAAATAAATGGGGGGGGGCGTGTAACTCTTCGTGAAGCCCTGGGTTCAATTCTCAGGATCGAGGAAATAAACTTTGGAAGAGTAGAAATGTTTTACCCCTGACTGCATTTACTTTTTAAGATGATGACTTCATCATCAGAGGCTGACAAACTGATTATGCATCGATCAGTCAAGCAAAACCAAACAGATTGCAACACAGTAACAGGAGGTTTACCAACTAAGCAGTTTTCTATCTCATAGATCAGGGTTTTTCGAACTTCAATGTGCCCTGGAATCACTCAGGGTCTTGCTAAAAATGCAGATTCTGAGCCAGTAGGTTTGGGGTGGGGTTTAACATTTCTCTTTACTTAGCCAGTTCCCAGGTGATGCTAGTTTTCCTGATTCAGGGACCCCATTTTAAGTAGCAAGAGTGCAGACCTCTCTATACTTAAGATTCCTGTCCAGCCAAACATGGTGGTGCATGCCTGTAATCCCAGCACTTGGGAGGCTGAGGCAGGAGGATCAAAGCAAGTTTGAGGCCAACCTGGACTACATAGTGAGACCCTGTCTCAAAAAACAAAACAAAATAAAGAAAAGATAGAAAAGGAGAAGCTAAAAAATATTAAAAGCAAAGGATTCCCTTTAAATTTCTCCAAAAGAGTCTTCCAGTGACTCCACATTGCTCTCTTTGGAGGTTTACAGGGGACCGATGAGAAAGAAAACTGCAGTGCCTCCATGTATATAGAGTCTGGGCACGGAGCGTCAGTCACCATTGTACATCCTCGTTTCTATCTGTGGCCAGCAGCACTGTGTCTATCTATGGCTTGATGCAGTACTGTGCCAGGGGCTCCAACCGACAAAGCTTTCTGCTCCTAATAGGGAGATGTCACAGACGCCAAGCCAGAGCTCTCAGCAGCTCTGACCTACTTGACTGTGTCTTCCTCCTCTTACTGGTGTCAAGCCTCCAACTGGTGGTGATCTTCCTGCCTCAGCCTCCTGAATACTGGGATTACAGGTGCGTCCCACACTAGGCCATAGCTTTGCAGCTTTGTTGTTTCAGTCTTTCAGTTCTTCTTCGGACTCATTCAGTTCCTTTTTTATTTTTTTATTTTTTTTTTTTTGAGACAGGTTCTCCCTATGTATTTTAGTGTGACTTTCAACTTGTTATGTAGTCCCAGCAGGCCTTGACCTTGCAGCAATCCTCCTGCTTCAGCTTCACAAGCACACCACCTTACCTGGCCCTGTTCCCTGTCCTTCATTCATTGAGACCTTATCATTTACTAGCTAGTTATTTTTTTAATTTTATTTTAAAGAGAAAAAAATTAAACAAAATTTCAAAACACAGTAATTAGAGGGTAGCAATGGTTAATACATTGTGTATTGTTATCTTCAAATCAGTTACTCAGAGTGCAAGTATCTACCTTTAATTGTTCAAACAATACTAGCACAAACCTTTCTCTTCAATGAACCCAAATCAGAAGTATAACTATCTTAACTATCATATATATGTATATATATATATATATATATAATTTTCACATGTATATTCATATATTATTTCTTTCAGCTTCTGACACTAAGGAGGCAATACAATGTTCACAAGTGCATGTCTGATTTATTTCACTTATGAGTATGGCCTCAAGTTGCATCATCCATTTGCCTATAAAAGTCTCCCATGTATCCTTCTTTATGGCTGAGAAGTACTCCATTATATAAAAATACCACATCTTTTTTATCCATTGCTCAATAAATTGCCATTTATGGTGTTCTAAGATCTAGCTACTACAAATTGTTCTCCTATAAACATGGGTGCACATATATCACTATGGTATGATGTTTTTAATTCTTTTGGGAAGATACCCAGAAGGGGAATAGCTAGGTCAAATGGGACCTCCAGTGCTAGCTTTTTGAGGACTCTCCACACTGATTTCCGCAGTGGTTGCACCAGCCTGCATTCCCACCAACAGTGGAGAAGGGATCTTTTTTCTCCACAGCCCCTCCAGCATTTGTTATTGCTCGATTTCTTAATACTAGCCATTCTTTCTGGGGTGAGGTGGAATCTCAGTGTTGTTTTAATTTGCATCTCTAGAATGACCAGTGACGTTGAACATTTTTTCACGTATTTATTTGCTAATTGTATTTCTTCCTCTGAGAAGTGTGCATTCATCTCAGATGCCTATTTTTAGACTGAGTCTTTAAATCTGGGAGGACTGATATTTTTGAGTTCTTTATATGTTCTTGATAGTAATCCTTTGTCTGAGAAACAGCTGACAAACATTTTCTTCCACATTGTGGGTTGTCTTTTCACTCTGTTGGTGATTTCTCTTGCTGTGCAAAAGCTTTTTAATAAAATACGGTCCCAACTGTTGACTATTTGTGATAGTTCTTGTGTGATCTGGATTTTGCTCATAAAGTCTTTGCCTACAACGTCTTCAAGAGTTTTACCTACTCAATATTCCAGAAGACTTAATGTTCCTGTTTTAATATTTAGATCTTTGATCCATTCCAAATTCAGTTTAGCACATAGTGAAAGATATAGGACCAACTTTAATCTTCGTCACGTGCAAAGCCAGTTTTTCCAGCACCAAGAGGCTATCTTTCTTCCAGTGAATGTGTTTAGCACCTTTGTCAAAGATAAGGTGCTTTAGTATGTCTGGAGTTGTTTCTGCATCTTCTAATCTATTCCATTGATCCTCTGGTCTGTTTTTTTTTTTTTTGCCAGTACCACACTGTTTTTATCACAGTAGCTTTATAGTATAATTTCAAGTCAGGGATTGTGACCATCTAGTTATTGAAACAGTTTCCTTGTTGATTTCTTTTCCTCCAACCCATCCCTATCGTAACTCCTCCTTCAGGCTGCTGCTAGAATGGCTTTTTAAAGCCCAAATGTAGTATTGTCACTCCTTTACTTAAATCCCTCAACAAAACACTTTCATCTGTAAAATAATGCCCCAAGCCCACAGCGAGGTCTCTGAGAGTCCACCTGATGCTCTTTCTGTTTGCCCAGTCAGCAGCCTTTTCCCACAGTGCGTCCCCTGCCCCTTACCTGTGCTACCTCCCTCCTGCCACTCAGCACACAGGGGGCTCTTCCTCCAGGCCTTTCTTCCAGGGCTTTCCAAGAGCTCTGGAAATTAGATCTGCAGAAGAGGTGCAGTCCACGTCTCACTGCTTTGTGCCTGGCCCTCAGTACTGCATCTGCCACATATTAAACTTTCCATTGAGGTGCAATGAGTGAATGATTGGATAATTGAGTGAGCAAATAATTGACCAAGATGTACATGAGAATAAGAGCAGTAAGATACAAATAAACTACTGCACTAGTGTCCAGAGAACTGAGTCATATTTGTCTAAAAGATTGAAAAACTGTAAGTTGGGGCACACATCTGTAATCTCAGCACTCTGGGAGGCTGAGGCAGGAGGATCACAAGTTCGAACCAAGGTTCTGCAATATAGTGGCTTAGTGAGAACCTGTCTCAAAATTAAAAGAAATATAAAAGGGCTGGGGATGTAGCTCAGTGTAAATCTTAGGTTCAATCTCCAGTACCAAACAAAATAAGTGTATAATTGACTGTGATCTCTGACTTAACTATTAATTCTGGCTTCACGCAAGGTTTGTTCACTCAGATCCAGGCATGGCCTACGCTTTCTTCAACTTTCTTCTCCCAAAATGAAAGTAGTTTTGCATTTTCTGTCTCCGACATAATAGTTTGTCATAGTGTTCATTTAGCTTTGTATATGGTTTCTTATAATTCACCTATTTGTAAAGGAACATCCCTTCCTTATTTTCAAAAGGATTTTAGGGCCTGTCACATAAATTGATTATGTGTATTCCTACTGTAGCTTCTTAGTAGATACCCAGGAATGCTTATTGCTTATATTTGTTTTGGTTTTTTGGGACAGATTCTCACCATATAGTTCAAGCTGTCCTTTAACTCACTTTGTAGCCCAGGTTGGTCTCAGACTTGTGGTGATCCTCCTGCCTCAGCCTCCTGAGTGCTAAGATTACAGGCATGTGCCACCATGCCAGGCAAACTCAAAAATATTTGTTGAATACCAAAATAAGGTTAGCTTGGGCACATTAGCATTCTTAAGTTGCTTAGCAAGTGTTCATCACTCAGAGCTGATTGTGGTATCATCAAAAGTACTTTCCCACACTATGGGTTTGACTGCAATGTATTTGGGTTGTATTTTTCTGTTTTTGTTTGCTTTATTTTATTTTATTTTATTTTATTTTATTTTATTTTTTGGCACCAGGGATAGAACTCACAACCTTCTACTTGCCAGGCAGGCGCTTACACCACTGAGCTAAATCCCTGGCCCCTGATTTTGTTTTTTGTTTTGAGACAGGGTCTGGCTCTGTAGCCCAGGCTGGCTTCAAACTCCCAATCCTCCTGCCTCAGCTTCCCAATGCTGAGATTACAGATGTGCACCAGTGTGACACCAGCATTCAGGGTCCCTCTCATTGCACAGATCTTCTGAACTCAGAACACTGAATGCTCACAGCTCATGTAGTGCTGCTCTGCCCCAGTTTGACAAATGTTTTGCCCCTAAAATATATCACTGAATGCTGGCCCCCCATACATGGGATTGAACCCTGGGCCTTCATGCTTGGCCCCTTTTTAAATTTGTTTGTTTCTGGGAATTGAAAACAGGGCCTTTGCCCTGAGCTACATTTCCATCTTTGTTTTATTTTGAGACAGGGTCTCATAAGTCATTAAATTGCCTGGGCTGGGCTTAAATTTATAATCCTCCTACCTCTGCCTCCCAGCATGCTTAGAGTACAAGCCCAGCTTCAGCTGAATATCCCCAAATCTGGAAGCACAGTGAACGTACACTAACAAACAACTTAAGTGATTTATGCCTTTTTGTTTTGTGGAGATTACCTCAGTTATCATTTGTGTCCTTCCCACTATACATATTTCTTCATATAATAATATATAATTATATTTATGCATATATTAGCTTCCTTTTCTGAAGAGGAAAGGGGTGAAAGAGCAGGAGAGTCCAACTCAAGGGTCATTACCAGGGGACTAGATCAAAAGGCCAAGTGCAGGACATGATGGTATACACCTGTGTCTCAGCACTCTGGGAGGCTGAGGCAGGAGGATCACAAGTTGGATCACAGTTTAGCAAGACTCTGCCTCAAAATAAAAAATAAAAAAGAGCCAGGAGTGATGGCACACACCAGAGGCAGGAGGATCACTATGAGATGAGTTTGAGGCCAGCCTGGGCTACACAGTGAGACCCTGTCTTGAATAAGCAAAATAATGATAATAATAATTAATAAAAATAAATAAAAAATTTTAAAAGGACTGGGGATATAGTTCAGTGGGAAGGCCCTGAGTTCAATCCCCAACAGTGGCAGGAGGAGAAAGAGGAGAGGAGAGCGGGGTGGGGGAAGGTGTTAACCCCTGTAACATCAGGAAAGGTTGGTTATGTGTAAGGCTTGCACAGAATTTGGAACATGAATATCTGATTCCAGGCCTGTGCTCAACTTGCCAGGTATTAATGGGATGTCTCCATTTTCTGCAGGCTGAACTGTTCCCTCAGAGCAGAAATATAACATTATTTATTGTCTTTTTCTTCTGAAACAGACAGTTATAGGTTGTGGCTCCTTTTCCCTTCCTAGTAGGTGCCCAAATCTGAGCCAATGGAAGGGCCCAGCGCCCACATCCCACGGGGTGCCCCATGGGCAGAAGGCCATCTGCACCCTGCCATGCTGAGCCCAGGACCCTAAGATGCACTGAGCAAAGTTGGCCTCGGGGGTCTGGGGGCCTGTGGGGCATTGGAGCCTTCCTAGGCTGGTAAGTAGTATCTCAGGGCTGCCACAGCCCGCGTGGGAAGCTCAAAGCTGGCAGCAAAGAGGAGGCGTTACATCGTGTGGTGGCTAAAGAGTGAATCCAACCCAGAGAAGGCAGAGCCAAGAAATGGATCTGTGTTGTTTGAGTTCTGGATCAAATTGTGCCTGGATCTCCACTCAGCCAGTAAATTCCCTCTACTGCTTCAGCGTGTTTGAAATTGTTTTATTTCACTTGAAACATTAAACTTTCTAATTGATAACACTCTAGTTAGATTGCAAACTGTGGGACAGCAGAGATTCTGCCCCCACAGTACCGTTGTATCCCCTGGCAATCAATGAGTAACTTTGTCAGCCAGAGGAACACCTTCTAGAAACTTCCCTGAGCTCACCCACCAGCTAAGGAGACCGGCACTCTGCAGAAAGTGACCACGAGGGTCTGGAAGCCAGGTCTCACCTCCGCACAGAGCGTCTTCTGCTCACCTGGAGGTCTCCTGGTAAATATGTTGGGACTTAGAGAATGCCTAAAAATTGCAAGCCCTTTCCTTCTCTGCAAGACTTGAACCAGAAGACAGAAGGAAGCTATATGTGAACTGAAAATAACCTTTTAGTATCGATAAGGTGAATGTTAGAGAGCAGGGCCTGTCATGGCAGTCAAATGAGCTGTTCAGGGTGAGACAGACGGGCCTCTCCGGGACAGACAGCCGGGCCAAGCCTGGGCACCCCTTCCCACCCTGCGGGAGCTAAGCTTGCACCCAGGAGCAGGGAAAGGATGTGAGGCCCCGTGCTGCTTCCGGGCTCACCTGTCACCTGTCGGGTTAGCTCACTCCCTCCTCCTTCCTGCCCCGGGAGGAGTGAGGAGGCGGGGAGGAGCAGGAGCGCAGTGTTAATGGGACTCCTTGCAGAACGGAGAGCACCAGCTGGAAACACTGTCTCCCTAACGCCAGCCACATGTGATTCAATCAGCTCAGTGGATTCTGTTGGCTTTTCAGTCAGCATGGGTTCAAAGTGATAGGATTTGAACATAAAACATCATTCTCCATGGGATCACACACACACACCACGGCAATACGATGCCCCCAAAGGAGTTGGAGATCTTCCTTTAAAATCACTCCAAATTCCAAGGAAGGACACAACCAGGGGCACCAGGTGGCCATAACCCTTGTGCTTGCTCACCGTGCCCATCAAAGACATTTCAAGAGCGCTGAAATCTCACACGCTTCCCACGCCGGCTGTCAGTTTCTCTCCCGATGATCTCAGAGCCACACAGTGTGTATTAGTCACTGGCAGAGCAGAGTCAGAGTTTAACTCTTGATGGTATAAGGGAAATGGCTCTTCGAGGTGGATTTTAGAAACCACAGGGGAATACTAGAGGTAGGAATTCTGGTACCAGGTCCCCAGTTTTCCCACTGTCAAGGCTGGGGCTGTGAGCATTGTTCAAAATAGATGTCAGTCAGCGAGCCACGTGCTCTGGGTTTTACTCAGCAGGGTCCATTTTCCCCGCTTCTGTTTTCTAAGGCATTTTGTTTTGAGTTTTAAGGTAAACATTTACCATTCAGGCTTCCAGAGGCTTCCGCGTGAAACCATTGCTTGTTAGCTTTGGTGGGTGAACTCATTACCAGTTCAACTGGACAATAATAAAGCCCCAAATTAACTGAAAGTATAGTTAAAATATAACAAATTTTACTGAAAACTGCAACATGAGCTATTTAATGTGACTGAGCCCAGTGAGAACCGGAGTGCCCTGACCCCAGCGTGGATCTCCTCTGTTTTAGCTGCTTAGACCAAGCTTTGTTCTAATCCTGCACAGCTCCCCGCTGGGCTTTCTGCTGGAGGTCACTCTGCTGGCCAGTCCTGGGAGACAACCCAGCTAATGATGGAAAGCGAGGACAAAGTGGATTGAGACAGCGTGTTCCCACCCTTGCTTCTCAAATGTGAAGCAATTGACTCGGCTCTTACCTGCCCCTATTTTTACCATCAGAAGCTCTTCGATGCCACTTTAGCCATCAATAATTGGCAGTGAGTTGTGCAATTAACAGCGGCCCAGAATCAATTCCAAAGATGCTTCACAGGGACCATTTCCAAAAAAAACACTGCTTGGGGGATCACTCAGCTGCCTACCTGTCCTCTGACCTTTTTTTCTTACCTCCTACAAAACCATCTGCTGGAAGAACCTGAAACTTGAACTGTGTGCCCACATGCCCAGTCCTGACTCTGCAGTAGATATTTGAGGCGTGTTTGGATTGACTGACTGATTGACGTAGACCTAGAGAAAGGGTATGGACAGTTCCATGAGAAGTTGCTGTTACCCCGATGACTTATAACGCCTTTCTTATATCGGGCCAAAGATACCAACGACAGATTTGGGTAAGAAATCTGGCCTCTGGGAAAAGCAACTGAAGCCTGGTCACTCCTAGAGAGTGCAAGCAAGGGGCCCCTAGGCGGCTGCACTTCTCACTCAGCCCCTGGGATTAGGGACACAGACCAAGGCTTTGGTCAGTTTCCCACAGCTCCTGCTCACCCGGGCGTGGAGGGAGCCCTCCCCTCACCATGACCTCTGCAGGCCCCTCAGTGCTAAAGACTGTGGGTCTCCATTCGCTGGAGAACCAGCAGATCCTATTTTTAGAGATATTCTCCATTCTGAGTAGACGTCTGCTCTGTCTTTCCTCAGCTCCTGATCTGGTGGGATTGAGGCAGGAGACATTCCCAAGGCAGCAGCAACCTGAGAGGGAATTGGTGGTAATGCAGGAGATGGGGAGTGATGCCGAGAATCGAGAATCAGCTGGAGCCGAGAGCTGCCGGGACCACAGGGAACTCAGGCTTGGATTTACCGGCCTGCCTTTTCCCCTGTGATGTGGCATGTGCTTCTTCAAATCAGCCTCGGCCTGAGCTGCTAGCATGGGGCCGGTTAAGAGTAGAGCTGGAGCTAACAGAACCTTGCAGATGCCTCTCTGGTGTGTGTCCTGACCCAGTGGTCTGGGAATAATTTCCTGGGCCTGAGGGCAAACTCCCTCCTGTCTTCTCTGTGTGAGATGCCTCTGCCTCCAAGAGGTTGACTGTTGTTGGCTGTGGAGAAAAAAAAAAAAAAAACCAGCCAGAGTTGCTATTTACACCCTGAACTGCAAGCGGGGTAAAAATAGCGCTAGCAGCTTGGTCCAGCTTCAAACCCCACTGCAGAAAAGATTATTTTTGGAAGAGAAGATTTTCCTCTCCACCCACAGATCTGAAAATGGTCACCTCTCAGGAAGAGAGGAGAGGCGATCCCACGCAAAGGTGAAATGCGGCTCCTTTGCACCCAGCCTGGGACAGCAGGGTAAAGCCAGCCTGGAAGCGGCCTCCCCTGACAGCCAGCTCAGGCCCCAGCATGGCGCGTGGGTGACCTAGTTCAAGGTACAGTGAGGATTAATTAACTCTAAAGATGGTGAGAAGAGGAGCTGGCTGAACCTCCAGGTTGCCACTGTCCTGCTGATTATCACTGTTAAGTTCCTTGCCTTTCAAAATGAGGAAGAAAAAATTGACCAAAAAAGTACATAAGACCCCAAAACAATAGCTTTGAGACTATGGTTCTGGAAATTACTTTCTAGTCTTCTCAGGATCATTTATAGCCATGGCATGGCTATAAAATGATGAACAAATTCCCATAAGCCCAGCCCAGTTCCATCTCTGTATTTTAGAACCCCCTAAGAGCTGGGTGCTGAAAACTCTTCCTTAGGTACTGCCAGAGCTTGGGACCTAGTGTCTGGGGCCATAGTTTAGGACATGACCCAAACGACAATTGGTGGAAGGAAAGTCACTCCCTGATACGCTCTTCACCCTGTGAAAAGATTGCTCTGTTTTGTTTCTGAGGTGCTAGGGCCCAGCTCCAGGTAAAAAAAATACTCTGCAGAAGCATGTAAGTATGCAGTTATGACACCTATGCAACTCTGAGGAGACAGATGCGTGTGTACAGTTCTTATCACATAGAATTACATAGAGGACATGTAGGAAGCAGCAGAGAAATGTACAGGATCAATGATGTCATTCAATTGCTCTTTAATATGAAAGTGCCTGGGGCACCCAGAGCTGAGCCCATTAGGTGCTTAATAAATACTTTTAGCAGAGGGAGAAAATACTCCCTCATCCTATCTTCTTCTGAACCTCCTTCTTCAGACAACCGAGAACTAAAATGGATCCTCCAGGATGAGGAAACATACTTAGGCATACCTAATAACTGAGAAGGTGGGAAGACTACAGCCTGCCACTCCCTGACGGACTCCCCACAACTTCCTGCCCCAGCGCCCCCAACATCACTGCTGGCCTCAAAGTGACCATGCGGGAGGACCACTGGGTCAGCCAGAAGTGCACAGGATGGGGGTGTGCCTGCTCAAACACACAGGTGGCTGTCTGCAGCCCGCCCAGTCCCCTGGTGTCAGACAGACCGAGGGTTTAGTCCTGTCTTTGTCACCAGCTCACTATGTGACCAAGCACGCCTCCTTTTTGAACTCTGAGTTTCCCATGTGAGGACATGGGTGTCAACAGCCTCCTGCTGGGCGAGGTGAGGAGGAGAGGAGGCGGCATGTGCAGGGCGTGAGTTTGGGGGCTGGCACAGAGGAAGAGACCATGAACCCTGGCTCCAGGAGCAGCTCTGGGTCTCCTGGGGAGCCCTAGGCCTGGTTTGGGGATCTATCCGGCTTTCTGCTGCCCCATAATGGTGAGTCTACCAAAAGACTCGGCTCCCCCCGAAATGCACTGCATTTATAGAGAATTATGTCTTTTTTCCACAGTCTGAGGCCCTCATTGTTGTGCTCCCCTGCCCCACCTCCACCTTTCAGTAGCAGTCACATCCCCAGGCTTCATCCAGTGGCCAGAAACAAGATCACCCTACTCAGATGTCTCTGCCAATGGGGAGCCCTGGTCAGCTAAGACCTGGGTCAGCGCTGGCTTCACAGCCAAGGGAGCCCACAGAAACGCAGCCCAGTGCTCCTTTCCAAGGTGCAGGGACCAGCGACGAGGCTCAGTCACAGCGATGGAAGCTATTTTTGCTCAGGGCTCGGAGCCTCCCCCAGGACCAGGGAAAGACAGCTAAGAACCCTTTGATCAGGACTGCTTCAGGTTTCTATTTCCAAAGTTGAGAAATCCAGATACTGCTGACTGCGGCCCAGGATGGAAATGAGCTCAGGTCTGTCTCGCACTGACCTCTCACGAAGGATTGCAGACCAAGGTGGCCGGGATCTTCCCCGCCGGCCTAAGTCATCTTCCTTCTGAGTCAGCTTTCTTCACCTCCCTATTAATAGCCACCGCTTTGGCTGACTCCACTCACAGTGTGATTACAGTTGACGAATACATCTTGAGCAAGGAAGTGGCACCCTCCCTGAGTGGGTTATCAAGGGCCCCAGAGCGCATGCTCTGTCCCGCAGTGGGGAGGCCAGGCTGTCTTCTCCCTGAGAAGGGAAGGCTGGACAGAGGCCAGGAGACTGAGTGATGGGCCGCGAAGACCAGCCACTGCCTTGGGGTTTCTGTCCTACTGGGCTCCCCTAGTTTAGGGCAGGAGACACACATGCAAGCTGACTATCATTTCATGGGAGCTTTTATTCTCTGCTATTCCTGGGCAGGACTGAAAAAGTGTGGCAGCTGTCCCTCCGCTACCCTGGATAGCCAATTCCGGGCCAAACTGGGGGGAGGGGGGTAGTCTCTCCCAAGGTCACCTTTCTCAGCGGTGACAGTAACAAGGTGGCCTACTTACGGAAGCTCTGATTATCTGGAAGAGATGGGTGATGTGATCAGTTTGGGCACCAGGAAAAAAAGATTTTTTTTTTTCATGCTTAAGCATCCACCCATTTCTCCCCAGTGAAAGCAGACAAGCAAAACTCTTTTTATCACTAAATTCACACTGATAAGCAATGTCCTCAGGTCATCCTGTCATTTGTTCCAGCTCTTCCAACTCCGGATGGGCTCTAAATGGGAAGAACATACCAGTTTAGAAGCCAGAAACCCTGGGTGCAAATCCTGACTCAGCCCTCTTTACAGAGAAAACTTAGTAGATACATTCTACTTTTGTGGCTCTCCATCTTCTCCTGTATAGAAGAGGGATAATAAGATAGCCTGAAATGGTTTTAATGTAAGTGACATGAGACAGCTTTGCCTAGTACAGAGACTGGAATATAGTGTGTCAACAATAAATGGTCTTGACTTCCTTTCCAGCAAATAAAAGGTATGGAAACTCGATAGCAAACCCACACCATCCAAGGAGCTCACATCAGTGAGAACAAAAAAATGTTCAGTCTCTCTAAATGTGCAGGCTCATCGCATAAATACCTCAGGTATAGAGGATCGTAGGAATAAGCAGAGCTGTTTCTCTCTTCTAGGTTCATACCATCTAGAAATCCCAAGTGGAGGACCGTGGTGTGTCCTGCACAGGCCAAGGAAAGGAGCTCCTGCTCCTACCTTCTCTCCTGACCGGAAGTCTCACCGAGTCTTGCCGTTTGTAAAGAGAGGCGAGAGCGGCTGAACAAGGGTGAGGAAGGCCTCCGTGTGGTCCTCCTCTGTGCACTTATCACCATTTCAAGGGCTCCTTAAAAAAATCAGGTCACCCAGACCTCAAGGCAATGCTGCTATCAGGAAGACCAAAGGAAAAACAAAATACCATGCATGCCCTGTTTTATACCCTACTGAGAAAATCTGCCCCCAAATACCTGATTATTAGATGGCAAATAATTCCCACCCCGCCCCCCACCATACCTACTGTACTGGGGACTGAACCCAGGGCCTAACGTGTGTCAGGCAAGCACTCTCTACTGAATTATGTCTCCAGCCCTTTTTATTTTATTTTTTGTTTTATTTTTAGACAAAGACTTATTACATTGCCCAGGGTGGCCTAGAATTCATGATCCTCCTACCTCAGCCTCCCAAGTAGCTGGAATTACATGTGTACACTACCATTCTCAGCCAAATAATCCTCTCTTTAACTCAGCACCTGTTGGCTTTCCTCGGCAGACTACTTGGGCACTGGGGAGGAAGAGGTGGGAGGCTGACTTTGTTCTTGCTATGGTTCAGTCCGCTTCCTGCTTGCTTGCCAAAAACTCCCTTGTATCTGACAGGATCCAGCCAGACCTCTTGGCAGCACAAAGTGGGGCAAGCCCCAGCATGACCTGTCCCCGGGTCCTGCCCCCAGCTGGACACTGATAGGGGCAAGTGTGAGGCAGCAAGGGCTGGGCCCAAACTGACGGGCTCTCTCCGTGGAAGCAGCCCAGTGTCCCCCTCAGCAGAGTCAGGCAAAAGAACAGAACCCAATACCCCTTGGGGAGTGGTCCTTGTTTCCTCTCGAGACCTGTAACCTGTGTGACTCCAGCCTGGTTCTGGAACTTATTTCCATACCACACAGACCACCTGCTCAAGCACCAGCCACCCTAGAGCCATTCCCTCCTTCAACACCCCAACAAATAATTTTGGAACATTGACCTCATACCAGCACTGTGTTCCGGGTTCTTAACACACACTGGTGAATTAAACAAAGAAGTTCTGTGGACCAGGAGTACAGTCAGACAATTAATGTGAACATTAACACATACATCGCTGCAGACGGTGAGAAGTGTTAGGGAGAGAGTTACTCAGTTGGGCACAGTAGTGGGGTGAGGAAAGACCTCTGAAGAGGTGGCATTTAAGGACTTGTGAGATTTTGGTGGCAACTGATCACCAGGGTCTATTTACTACTCAACTAACAGGGCTCTTAAAAGAAGGCTCCAGGAAAGGTGATCTCAGGTAGCAGTGCAGGGAAAGCCTTCTAGGAGAAGGTGGGCCAGAAACCTTTCTTCCAAATCCCCTGCTGTGGTCCATTTGCTTCTCTTCCTTGTCTGCCCCCCCGCCAGCATGCATCTGTCCCCTGCTTCTGGCCTGTCTAGCACACTTGTTGTCCTTCGAGCTTCCTTTGTCCTGTCCCAAGGTGCTGTCTTTTCTGTGAGGACTTCAGCCTCCCAGCACACTGCGGAAAAGCCCTTCCTAGACTCCCATCTTTGAAATCTGCTTTCTTCAGAGACCCCACAGTGCTGCCCTTGAACCTCTGGAAGCCGAGTAGCTGTGACTGTGACTTGACAGCAGATCAAACTCACATTCCGGCTGGGCCAGCAGGCTAATTACAGGGTCTGATCTCTATAAATCTTTATCTCAAGGTTGTTTTCCTAAATTAGCCTTAGCTGGTGCTATCCGCCCATCTGCCCTCTGAGCAAAGACGGCAGTCCTCAGTGCTATTGTGAAATGGGCCAGACATCAGGGCTGTGAAACAGAGCTCAGTTTGCGTCTCCACTGCCCCTACCCCAGCCCTATACCTTGGGCGAGTCATGAGGACCATGTGCAAAATGAGGGGGAGGATAATACCTACTTTGAAGCACTGGTGCCAGAATTAGCCAAGATGAAGACCAGGTGGGTGGAACGCTGCAGGTCCAAGGCATGCAGGGGCCTTTGGTTTATATCAAGTTATTAAATCATCTGTGTGGAACATGGAAAGTATGTTTTATGAAGGTAATCAATTACTCTGTTAAGAATGGTGACACTGCCAGGGCGTGGTGGTGCGGGCCAATGATCCCAGAACTTGGGAAGCTGAGGCAGGCAAATTGCCATGAGTTTGAGGTCAGCCTGGCTGTATAATGAAACTTTGTCTCAAAAACAAACAAACAAACCCCAAAGTATAATTGAAAGAAAGAGAGAAAGAAGAGAGAGAGAGAGAGAGAGAGAGAGAGAGAGAGAGAGAGAGAAAGAAAGAAAGAAAGAAGAAAATGTGTTAAGCATCTATGGTGGCAGACACTGTTTGAAACACGGGTCTCACTGATCTTCACCACAGCCTGTGGTTTAAGTACCAAGATTGTCCCTCTTGTACTGATGGCGAGCTGAAGCTGACAGGTCGGGTAGCCTGGCTCTGAGCAACACCCCGTGGCTGTCTGAGCCATGGCCTGTGAGTTAACTACTGTCTCAGTCCCTCCTGGCTGCTATAACAAAAATATCATACATGAGGTAATTTAGAAATAAGAGAAATGTATTTTGCACAGGTCTGGAGGTTGGGAAGTTCAAGTTCAAGGCACCAGCAGATCTGGGTCTGGTGAAGTCTCTCAGTCTGCTTCCAAGATGGTGCCTAGTGCCGTGTCCTCAAATGGCAGAAGACAGGAGGGCGAGGGGGCTGGGATGCTCCCTTTAACTTCAGTTGTTTTTTTGTTTGTTTTTTTGCAGTGCTTGGGTTCAAACCCAGGGCCTCCCACATGCTAAGCAAGCACTCTGCCACTAACCTGTGTACCCAGCCCTTCTGCCTGTTATAAGGTTACTAATCCCATTCATGAGGGCTGTTTCATAATTTAATCACCCCCCAAGGTTGTGCCTCTTAATACTGGCCCACTTGCAATTACATTTCCACAGATGAATCTCAGGGGACACATTCATATCATAGCAACCACAACTAACTCAAGGTGAAATAATCCTCAAGTCCCACTCTTTTCTCTCCACTTCTCCATCGCCCAACACTGCCCTAGGTTAGGCATTCTGTCTTTTCTCATCCTCAATATTGTTACATCCCCTTCAATTACCTCCCTGACTCAATTCTGCCTTTTTGCATCTCTCTAACCTTTATTCCCATAACTGATCAAGTTGGAAGTCGATGCCCATCAGACCATGCATGCTTCCACTCAAAACCATTTAACGGGCAGTTGTGGCGGTGCACTCCCATGATACCAGCACTGAGGAGGCTGAGACAGCAGGATCACAAATTCAAGGTCATCCTGGATACCTAGTAAGACCATGTTCTCAAAAGCATAAGAAGGCCTGGAATTGGGTCAGGGACAGAGTTAAGCAGCACAGCACCCGCCTGGCAAGCATGAGGTTGTGAGTTCGATTCTCAGTACAAAAAAAGAAAGACCTGGAATTGTAGCTCAGAGAGAGAAGCCCTGAGATTTGAGCACCAGTCCTGGCAGGAAAGTCCTCTGATGGCTTCTCATTGCCTGTGACTTCCAACTCTAACTCCTTCTGGGGCCCTTCAAGACCCCACCCCAGTCTCTGTGCAGCCTCAGTCTCTTCTTTTGCTGTTTCTTGCGAGTTCTGGGTTCCAGGCAGACCCAAGTCTGAGTCCTGGGCCTGGTCTGTCCACTCTGCCCAGGATGCTGCTTCCTCATCTGTGCAAACCCCCGTGCCTGCACACATGCACGTGCATGAACACACACGTGCACACGCACAGTCCATTTGGTGGTCCCTGCTTGTCCTTTGAACCCCTGTGGCAGCCCGCCTTGTCTGCAAAGTCCTTCGGTGCTCACAATTGCCAAGGCCCCTCCTCCTCTGGGCCATCGCTGGCCACACTTCTGATACAGTGCACCCTTTTTTATTGTAATTTTCTCCTTACATATTGTCTCTCTTTAGGGACACAAGAACCGTAAGGGAAGCAGCCATTGTGATCTTGTTACACCTGTGGACCCACCATTCTATACATGTGCATAAATATTTGTTGAATGAATGAATTCCTTGTTTTGAAGTTTTTTTCTTTTTTCTTTTTGAGACAGGGTTTTGCTATTCAGTCCAGGCCCACCTTGAACTTACTATGGATCCCATGCTGGCCTCCAATTCATGGGAAACTTCCTGCCTCAGCCTCCAAAGTACTGGGATTACAGGCATGTGCCACCATTCCCAGCTGAGTATCTTGTTGATATAAATCGATTTTTTTTGTACCAGGAATTGAATTCAGGGTCTTGTGCTTGCCAGGCAGGCACTGTGCCACTGAGCTACATCTCTTTCCCATAAACTGATTTTTGAAGTAGATGGCAGAGTCTGGGGAACATTTTGTCCTCACACTTATTGGACATATTTACCTAAGAAGGATTTTCACAGCAGTGAGGCTCTGATATGAGTAAAAATGAAGACTGCAGTGACTGGGTGTGGTGATAATGCCTGTGGTCTCAGCATTTGGGAGGCTGAGGCAGAAGGATCATTGCAAGTTCAAAGCCAGCCTGCGTGATGAAAGAGAAGGAGCAAAGAAAAAGAAATAAAGACAGTAGAGCCATATTACTTGGGTTTAAATTTGGTGTAGTATCTGCTAGCTGGGGGTTTTAAGAAATTACATTAGACTGAGCGTAGTGGCACATGCCTGTAATTGCAGCATTCATGAGGCTGAGGCAGAAGGATCACTATGAGTTTGCAGCAGACCTGTGCTACACAGTGAGTTCAAGTCCAGCATGAACTGCGTAGTGGGACCCTGTCTCAACCTCCACCCCACCCGCCCACAAGAAGTCACCATTTCATTCAGCCTCAGTTTTTATTGTAAAGCTGCATTAACAACAGGACCTACTCAGAGGGTTAATGTGAAGGCTAATGAAAAGCACATGTGAAGCATTGGTGACTGGCAAGGAGCTTGGTACCTGCAAGCTATTATTAGCAGCTATTTTTTCTGACAGCTTCATCTGACCCCATTGTGTCACCATTACTTTGTGAAACGGATGTCTGAAGTGTGGTTCTCAAATGTGGGCACTTAATTTTGGCAGGCTTTACATTTGCCCTCGTCCTGGGTCACCCTGGATACGGGACTTTGGGGGGAATGGATCCACATGGTGTCCAAAATGAGGAGGAACCTTTTGCATGCAAATCTTGATTTATTGCTTTGGGACTTTGTTTTGTTTTGGTACTGGGGATCGAACTCCTGACCTCGTGCTTGCCAGGTAGGTGCTTATGCCACTGAGCTAAATCCCCACCCCGTGATTTATTGCTTAGAAACCAAAAGAAAGCATTGCCATCCAGTCAGCAAATTACCTGAGTTCTTCAAAATTCCCACCCTAGGGACCCTGCTGCCCCTTGCTTTCCTTTGCATGGGGTAAAAAAGTGACTGGCAGGGTGTGGTGGTGCGTGTCAGTAATCCCAGCACTTGGGAGGCTGAGGCAGGAGGATTGTCATGAGTTTGAGGTCAGCCTGGGCTACATAGTGAGTTCAAGGCCAGGCTACCCTACCTAGTGAGACTCTTTCACAAGGCAAAAGGAAAAATAAAAACAAAACAAAACAAAAAAAGACATGCAGAGTCCCACGTGTAACAGTGTGCACAGCTGGAAGAAATTACTTCCTTTCCATTCTCACGCAGGAGGAGGCTGTCGTCTCCTTTTCAGACTTGAATTTTCTAGATCCTGAGTTAAGCAGCCTCTTTTAGAGAACATAATTGTCTCAGCAGAGCCTTGAGCTATACAGCCCAGATTATAAATTGCAGGATTATGCTGCCAGCGTGTATGTCAATGAAGTGAACAGGCACTGACAAGAAAGAGCGAGACGATTCCTTAAAAGGATTTGAAGACTCTTCATGTCAAATGACTTTCTTGAGCAACTAGAAAATAACACAATTTTAGGTCAAGGGTTGAGTCTTCCTCTCCGAGTGCAACCCTTTATAATCTTTTTACAAGTAGTTGTCTTAGCGACGCTAGCACCCCCATCATCTCGTCGGGAAGCCTGGTGTTTCTAGCTTAAAGGAGATTACTTTGGATAACAGGGCTTAACAAAAGGGTTGATTTTATAATCTATGCTGAAAGCAGTAGAAAGAGATTTTTCCAAATGGGTTAACCAGAAAAACTTGGCCAAATGATGTGTTCCCTGTCTGTTTGGTTGACAAGAAAAAAATCATGCTGGAAAGGTATGAGGCCCCACACTAGGTTCCTCTGTCCAGATCCTGCCCTTAGTTTTCTTTATTCATTCTCATCTTTTTTGTTTTTGCATAAAGCAAAAGATATTTCTTAAACTATTGTAGAAAGTCACTCTTAATTCTCCTCTTGGATCGGTACCTCATTGGTCAGAAAGGATTTTCTGGATATTTATCCTAAAGGAAGAATGTGGCAGTACAAATCAGAAAGAAAAAGTCTACACATCTATCAGGATGACTGACTGACTGACAGATGACTCAGTGAATGAATGAATGAGCGATCCTAATGCAAAGGATGTACAGCAGCTAGAAGTCTCATGTATGGCTGGTGGGACTGCAAAATGACACACCTGCGGAAAAACAGTGCGTCGATTTCTTATAAATTTAAACTCCCTCTTCCCACATGATCCCAGCAATCTCATTCTTAGAAATTTACCAAAGAGAATTGAAAATATATTCACAACTTACATAAAATCTATCCACAGATGTTAAAGCAGTTTTTTCATAGAAGTCTGAGACTAGAAACCACACAAAAACATTCATCAACTGGCGAGGGATCCCGTGGTTCATCCAAACAATGGAATCCTATTTGGTTGTAAAAAGGAACAACCTAAAACCAAGTATGGTAATCCCAACAGCAGGGAGGCTGAGGCGGGAGGATCGTGAGTTCAAGGCCAGCCTGTGCTTCATGGTGGTACCCTGTCTCAAAACAAACAAACAAAAAAGAATCAGCCTACTGATCCACACGACATGGTGAATTTTTCAAACATTATGCCGAGTGAAAGAAACCAGAGTCCAAAGGCTGCATATTGCTTGTCTTTCTGGAAAAAGTAAAACTACAAGGACGTAAAACAGGGACATCAGGGGCTGGGGACAGAAGAAGGATGACTGCTAGGGGGTCACAAAGAAACTTTTTGTGGTGATGGAAATATTCTATGTGTTGGTCGTGAGGATGGTTACATGACTGTGTATATTTGTGAAGATTTGCTTTTTTTTTTTAAAGGGGGGTTGTGAGTTTTTGTTGTATTTATGACTTGAGAAAACCGTATTTCCCCATCTTTTGAATTGTAAAACCCTAGGCATGAAATGTAAGATGAAAAGACTCTAGGCAAGAGCAGAGTATTTGGGAGAAAATGCTATAAAGCAAAGCCCTGTCTCCACATCTCCTCCTCTCACTTGACTGGGATCCCTTAAATCAAAGAGATTAGGGGAGAATGACAAGGAGGAAATGATGAGAGATTAGTAACAAAGAGGCTGAATCTAAAGGGGCCCAGGAAGAAGATTAGAGTCCCAGTTTCCAGCATTCAAGGCAGGCCTGGAGGACTTCCTTGGGGCAACAGGTGTCACATCCCCCTCCACAGCCAGCTGAAGGACCTGTGTCTGTGCTCCCAGACCCGGCTGTCTGTAGCTCCAGGAGCAGAAATTTGCCTCCGTGCTCTTGCAGGAGGAACCTCAGTCCCCTACACGCCTGCCACTTGCACTTCTGTTGAGGATGTCACTCCCACCTGGAGATGTACAACAACATGCACCTGCCTTTCCTGTCCTGTGATTTCCCTCTCATTTACCTGTTTCCAGCAGAACAGAGCTAAAGCTAAAGCTAAAGCAATCTTTCTGTGTAAATTCTTTTGCTGTTGGGGCTGAAAGGCATACTCCCCCCCACACACTTTTTTTGAGACAGGGTCTAACTATGCAGTTGAGGCTGGCCTTGAACTCACTATTTAATCCAGGCTAACCTCCAATTGATGGCAATCCTCCTGCCTCAGCCTCCCAAGTGCTGGGATCACAGGTGAGTGCCACTGTGCCTGATAAGAGTACTTCTTTTGATAGATAATCATCTTGACATTCACCAGGTTACCCTTTGATCACATACTCATTAAGCTGTTGGTCTCTGCAGTTAGAAAAAAAAAGTCTGCATCTCAGCCCTCCAAGGAGTCCTAGGGAAGGGCATGCAGCCTGATAAGGGTCATAGCAGAGGCCTGGCTCAGGAGCTGGAGGGACCCAAAGAGAGAAGGGCAAGAGCAGTGAGGTCCTCTGAAAGTGGGGCATGGCGCCACACACCTGTAATCTCAGAATTTGGGAGGCAGAGGCAGGAGTATTTCCTGAGTTCAAGGCCAGCCTGAGCTACACAGTGAATTCAAGGCTAGCCTGACTGCATAGTAAGACTGTCTCAAAAACAAACAAACAAATACTTTTTTCTTTCTTTCTTTGCAATGCTAGGGGTTGGACCTAGAGCCTTGGTCATGCTAGGCAACCGCTCTTCCACTAAGCAACACTCCGAGCCCTAGAACCATGTTCTTTAGTCCAAGCAGTAATTGCTGTGGCAACTCCGACCTTCTCTGGGCAGCTACCTACTTCCCCCTTGTTAAGCAACCATGTCAGAAAGGGGAATGAGAAAAGTACCGGAGGAAGGAGGATTATCTGTTTATCCCCGGAGTAATTACTGACTCATAAACACTTAAAGAAAACATAAGTGATTACCTTTGGGGATATTTAGCATTTGCCAAACTCCCAGGAAAAAATATATATATAAATGTGAGAAAATCATGCAGAGAAAGAAGAAAAGAAAAGTTGGTAGGTAATAGAAGGCACAATGACCTGTACCTATAATTCCAGCACACAGGGAGACTGAGGCAGGAAGATGGAAAATTTGAGTTCTGCCTGGGCAATTTAGCAAGATCCCATCTGGAAATTAGAATTTTTTTTTTTTTAAATGGGCTGAGGCTGGGCATGGTGGTACACACCTATAATCTCAACAGCAGAGAGGCTGAGGCAGGATGATCACTGTAAGTTCAAAGCCAGCCTGGACTGCATAATGAGACGCTGTCTCAAAAAAAAAAAAAAAAAAAAAAAAAAAAAAAAAAAAAAAAAAAAAAAAAAAAAAAAAAAAAAAACCAAGAAAAGGGCGGATGAAGTCCAGTGGTAGAACATCCCTTGCTTTGATACTCTGTACCAAAAAAGGATAATTAATGCTCGTTATGTTAATACTTCTCGTTTATGCAGTACACATGCATGCATTTTTCCATTTTTAAGTACTTACATTCATGCCTTGCCAGCAACACTACTGAAGCAAGAATAATAATAATAATAATAATAATACAACACCTCTTGAACTTTAGGGTCTAGGCTGTCTGGGGACTTAGCTTGCGCTTTCTTGCTTAGCCTTCCCAGTAACGCAGCCCCTTTCAGATACGTTAAGCCTCAGAAGGAAACTGACCTATCAGCGCTCACACATGACAGAGATGGAGACCTAACTCTTCAACCCAAGCGCGTCCTAGGAGCACTCTCTAGCCCTGGCAAGAAGGGTTTTTACCAGCATTCCTACGTTGGGCTCCTCCTGCCCAGACACACAGCTTTTGCGGACAAACCTCCCTCAGGAGAAAGATGGGTCTCAGTCTCCCCAAGTAAGAGAAGCGCGCTATGGTGTGGACACAGCAAGTCCATACCAGTTGTCTGAGTGCTGACTCTGACCTCTTCCTCATGGGACTACCGGTCCCTCTCATTAAACAGAAACTGCCCCGTGTCCCAGGAGGTCAGTGACCGTCCCTTCCCTCAGCTGCCTCTCTCAGAGGCCTGACATTCGCCACGTAAACTATTTCTTGTACAGTATCACTGAGATCTAAAATGAAATGAAATCGGAGCCTTGGCTGGGTCTCATTGCCGTGGAAACAGCGTCAAGCCTGAATGCCGCGCCGTCCTTCCGGCTGCCTAGGGATGATGAGGGGGGACTGAGAACAGGACAACTGTACCCCAGATCGGGTAATAAATGCATCCTCTTCAACCCACGACTGCAGTCAGTGGATGCATAATCACCCTTTAGTCTCTATTTTTCAGGGTGCCAGCCTGGCACGGAACACAGCAGCCAAATGAACGGTGGCTCAGATCATTCTACTTTTGTGAAGCTACATTTTAAAGTCTATTAAGGTGGGTCAAAAACTGTGGTAGGAAAAAAGAAATACGAGCAGCAATAAATTTCAGTAGCGTTCTATGGAAGCATTTTTGCTTCTGGGAATGAGAAACTAAACCTTTCCCAAGAGACTCCATTATTAAAGCCATAAATAAAACATCCCCGATTTGATGGCTTCGTTGCTTTGCATGTGTGGCTTCACTCTGATGAAGTGGCCCAGAATTTGAGACTGGCATCCAGGGGAGGTTGGGGAGGTGATTCTGACAGCTTTTTGTCTTCCTTGCTCTAGCATGGTGTCCACGCACCACGCCACAGAGCAAGGGTCCTGAAGACTACCAAAGGTGGTTACCACAAAACCCAAGGATGAGATGTCTAGCTGTGCCCTCCCTTCTTCCATGAGCAACCTCTTCCAGAAGCAAAAACAAAGCACAGTGCTGCTGGGACTGCTCATCCGATTGCCTAGGACAGAGAAGGTGACACTTTCAGAGCTCTCGATGATAACCAGCAGCCCGCTGTGGCACCTGAGTTGCAGGTTTGTCATCACCAGCCCAGATGGTCTGGGTTTGAGTCCCAGTGCTGCTACCTAGCAGCCCAGTAACCAAGGTTGATTAATTTCTGGGTGCCGGTCCCTCGAAGGAGTGGAGTTAGAGGGATAATAGATCCTATATGCTGGCTGTACATATCCTAGTGAGTTCCAGCCACTCCCCAGGAAGACAAGTGCCACTTGCAAAGGTCTATTTGAATGGGACACTCTGTGGGTGTTATTTGTCCTTGTGGTAACTTCCGTCATTGCCGCTGTGACTTACAGATGATACAAACTAGTCCTGCTAATTGCAGTGACTTTCTCAAAGTGATGAACATAAAATCAAGCACTCAGATTTTTTTTTGTTGTTTTTTTTTTTTGTGGCACCGGGGACTGAACTCACAACCTCGCACCTGCCAGACAGGCGCTTAAGCCACTGAGCCAAACTCCCGGCTCTAGTTTTTTGAGGCAGGGTCGCACTATGTAGCTCAGGCCGGCCTTGTGCTCGCATTGTAGCCCAAGCTGGCCTCAAACTCGCAACGCTCCTCCTACCTCAGCCACCTGAGTGCTGGGATTAAAGGAGTGCGCTGCCACGCCCAGCCGAGCAGTCAGATGTTAAATCCCCATCTGTCCAACTACAAAGCCAACATGCTTTCCACTTCATTCTGCTACTTTCTGAGCTCATAAGCATGGGATGAATCATTATTTTAATTCGAGGTAAATATAACTTAATAGTTTCAGGCTTCAGATAATTTGCTAATGCCTTGGAAACTTCAATTTCTGTAGCTATTCTGCCTCTTATTAAAATGATCCTACATCCCTCTGGAATGAGAAGTCTCTTTGTGAGACAGTGTCTATTACTTCTTGGTTTGTTCCAAGCCAGGCTGGAGAGCTGCCCACGAACGGCCTCATGGAGATGTCAGCGGGGATTAGGTACCTCAGCTCTTTCTCCCCGGGCAAGAAGACTGAATTGTTAACTTTCAACCATCCTAAACAACTGACACCAGATTGGAATATTCTTTCCTCTCAAATGAAATAAGAAATTATAGCACTATAATCAGCAGGACTAAAATCCTATAAAATAAGGGTGTAGTATAATTCAACTCTTCCGTTTTTGTTTTTTTTTTTTTTTTTTTGGTCCATTTTTTTTTTCTTGTTTTTTTTTTTTTGTGCCAGGGATCAAACTCACAACCTCGAACTTGCCAGGCAGTTGTTTTTGTTGTTGTTGTTGTTTTGTTTTGTTTTGCTTTGTGTTTTTGAGACAGGGTCTCACTATGTAGTTCAGGCTGGCCCCAAACTCATGGCAATTCTCATACATCAGTTTCCTGAGTGTTGGGATTACAGATGGGCACCACCGCACCAGGCTCTTTCTCATTCTAAGCCGTTTCCAGTGCTTGAAGGGCCAAGAGTTTCATTTTGTGTGCGGTGGTGGTGTTGGTGGTGGGGTGAAAACATAAGAACAAAATAGCTGTAATGTTTTGGGTGTGTGCTTAGATCTGCCAGAAATGTTCCTATATGGTAGATATTTCATGACAGTTTAGGGCCACATTCAGGGTACAGGATCCAGAATCAGAAGAGTTAAAACCCCATCCTTTGCATGGTCATGCTTTTTATATTCTCAGAGCTCCTGTTTCTTCATCTATAATATGGGAAGATTGTAAAAATTTAACAAATAATGTACATAAATAGCAAGTATATTTATCCCACTCTAAATTCAAAAGAGACCTGAGCAATTTTGTAATAATTTTTTGCTTTGAGACAGAGGTCTCACTATGTTGCCTAGATTGGCTTTGAACTACTGGGTCGAGGCAATCTTCCCGCCTCAGTCTCCTGAGTAGCTGGGACTATAGGCGCATGCTATCATGTCCAAGAGTACCATTTTAGTGATCACTTACTATGTGTGTCAGGGCTCGGGCTGAGCTTTTTCCATGATTGTCCTTTTAAAGGGAAATCAGTGCTTGAATGAACCCAAGTCCTGTAGCTCCAGAGCCTGCCCCTACCCAGCTTTAGGACATGAGCCATTTATTGGGTTCAGATTAAAGGATTAATGCACAATTGTTTCTGCAGAAGCAGCTGTGTGTGAGGGTCTGGTGGGAGGGCCTTGGCTGATGTGGCTGGAGTTTGGGCCAATAGGTGGAGAAAAGGTCACAGATAACCCTTCGTTCTACCATTCTGCATGATGAGTACCCCCCGTTTTTCGTGACCTGGTTTAGTATCTCTATTAGACTGTGCACATAACTGTCCCTGCAAATGCTTACTGAGTAAAGGCAAATAACACTGATTATGAATAATATAGCCATTATTTTATATATAAGACACTTTATGCTAAGGTTCTATTCTCTTACACTAACCTGTCAAACAGAACCCCCACCTCCACACTAGAGATTGAACCCAGAGCCTTGCACATGCTAGATAAGTGCTCTTATCACTGAGTCACACCCATAACCCATAGCCTTTTATCCTGAAATGTCTCATTAAGTTGCCCACGTTGGCCATGAACTTATGAACCTCCTGCTTTGGGCTCTCAAGTAGCTACAATTACAGGTTGGTGCCACCAGGCCCACCTAAAGACTTTTTCTGATACTGGGAACTGATCTCAGAGCCTCTTAGCACTGAGATACATCTTCAGCCCTGTTTTAATTGTTGAGACAGGGTCCTGCTGAATTGTATAGGTTGGGCTTGAACTTTGTATCTTCCTACCTCAGCCTCCCACAGTGCTGGGATAACACACACGTGCCAAGAGTGACCAGTGTAAATTTTTTTTTTTTTTTTTTTTGGTGTTTTTGAGACAGGGTGTTGCTATGCAATTGAGGCTGGCCTTGAGCTCATTTGTAGTCCAGGCTGGTCTTAAACTTGCAATGATCCTACTGCCTCAGCCTTCCAAGTGCTGGGAATGCGCCACCATGCCCAGTTTTAAACAAATTTTAAAGAGCTGTTAATTCTCCACTAACTTAATGTCCATCAAGCATTTATTCATCACCTATTATTAAATGTAAATTCCAAGGATGGGGTGTTTTGTTTTGTACCTGGAATTGAACTCAGAACCTTGAACTTGCCAGGCAGGCACTGTGCCGCTGAACTATATATCCCTGGCCCCTGCAACAGAGTATTAAGAAACATCACATCCAAGTTTACATTCAGTTATGGAACACGCGATTCTTTTCAAGTAGCACTGATTTTCCTAGCTGTTTTGTTTATGTTAATTTTCTAATCTGCATTCCCTCAAGCTTTACTTATTGTTAAGCAGTCAAGATAAACAGACTGGGGGAGCCTCTTGTGAAGCCACAGCAGAATTTACAAGGCTGCAAGAGACAGGCTAACACTTAGAACACAGTATGGGGGGAGAACCAGGTGGAAAATCAGATGGAGCTACCATTCCTCACCCCCTTACTAATAATGAAAACCTGCAAAACCTCTATTTCATCATTTACAAAACGATAATCAGCATTCGTCATTGCTTTTCCACAGGACAGCGAGGACTCCTCGGATGACATGGGAGCACCTCCTTATGGGGTCCCTGCTCCAGTTTATGAGGCAAAACTCCAACACCACAGGGCCTGGCATGCACCAGCCCAGGCCCTCAGTGAACATTCGTGTCCCCTCCTTTTCTCCCAGCCCAATCTCCTAGACAGCCACAGCCACCCTGGGGACCAAGAGCCTGCGAGATCCAGGGCCCGAGGATTGCTGGTTTGAGACTGGTTGTCTCCTGCACATGTTATTTTTTCTCTTGTCACTGTCTGCAAAAGGCAAACAAGAATGAAATGATAACAGGCACGTCCACTGAAGCAAAACAGGTCACAGGAAGAAGATAATACACTCAATGACAAACAAAAGTCAACTGCAGCTGGGCCCAGAGAGGGTAGGGAGAAATGTGTGGGAACTAGGGAAGGTGTTCCCTTATTTATAAACAGGTTTATGAAATATTATCACCGTTGTGAATATACACACACCCTTGGTGTTTTAACATCTTTCTGTGGACATTTAGGCTTCCTGTGCAAGGGAGACCTCTGTAAGACATGGAAGCACACCCTTGAGTGTTTAGCCTTCATAAACAAAGGCACCAAAACACAAAACTGTACTTACAATGATATTCAAGACTGGAAGAAGGCTACTGTGAGAACAAGAGCAGCTGATCTATTAGGATGACAGAACTGCCTCACTCATGCCTGAAATCTAATATTTGTTTAATAAATATTTGTTGAATGAGAAGACTTGATCTTTATTTTCCAAACATTGTAACTGTGAATATTTATCCCCCTTCAATAACTAATCATTCAGAGATGATTCCACTCCCCCTTGACATAATTTTGGTGCTGCACTTTTTCCCCCTTTTACTTAATGCAATCTGAAAAAAACGAGGCTGTCAAAAAAAACTTAACAGAGTCTATGAATACTGCTTAAAGGTCATGCATTCGTGCATTTTAGATAGCTAAAATACCAGAAGATAAGCAGGAGACCTGCCTTGCATTCATTAATTGGCTGGTTGTCCTTAGGAAAAATAACCTCTTAGGATCTCAGTGGACAGATCTGTGATGGGGTTAGACAGATGACCCCCTTGTGGGTCTTTCCATATTTGAAATGCTAAATGTCAAAATTATTATATATTTTTTTTAATTTTTAATTTTTTTTTTTTTTTTGCGGCACCGGGGATTGAACTCACAACCTCGCGCCTGTCAGACAGGCGCTTAAGTTACTGAGCCAAACTCCCGGCCCTTAAATGTCAAAATTAAACACACTAGGTCAATGAAGACAAATGAGCTCTCCACAGGGTTAATATTTGAAAACTTTATTTTCTCAAATGAGCACCAACACAGATTGGAAAATATGACAGAAACAATGCATTTTTTTCTACAGTAATACTGAATCACTATGTACAAATACAGGAAAAGGTGAAGACAAATTATTCAAAAACAATTACCTTTGTTATTGAAGCAAAATGACCTGAAAAAATGCCATCAAAGAAAACAAAAACAAACAAACAAACCCAAACGCAACAAATACAGTTTGTAAACACAAGCATAAGTAGACAGATTCTGTATTATAAGACAGTCTCTGCAGGTTGGGAAAAGGGAATCAACTCCCACTTTTTCCAAAATGTTATATAAAACATGGGCAAAGAGAACTGGGTAATGAGAGAATAGCTTGTTTCTTCTTGGCTTTCTCTTTTACTACCAGTCGATTTCATGACTTTGCTTTAACTTTTAAAAATCAATCATTTATTTTCTGTACCAACAGGACTAGCATTTATTTTAGGCAGATTCTTTTTAAATGTGTAAATTGATTGTTTTCAAGATTTGATTTCCCAGCTTCTTGCTGAACCTCAGGCAATCTGACCTTAAATAATAAAAAGCTGTTTACCTACAAGGTAGATATATTATGTTATTAATGCTCTTTTAACCCAAACCAGTTAATGTTCAACATCATTGGCTTCTGAAACAATTGGAGCCCTGGGATACGTGATTAATACACTTGCATCTCAGTCCGAAGCACAGATTTGACTCTTCACGATCTTTACAAACAGATTTCCTTTACAGTCTGTAAAAGTTGAGCACATAAAGAAAGAAAAAGGAATAAACTGGCAACAGCCCCAAGCTCAGGAAAACAAAAGCCTTGTTGCTTGTGCTGTTGGTCCACTCAGAAACAAAAACCGCCAGAGAGAAAGAAGAAAAACCTTATGCGCCCAAGGTGTAAACTGTAGGTATAGTGTCCCCAGTAGAAAATAAAGCAGGAGGCACAGTCCAAAGTGCTTTCACTCATGCACGCCCATGCATGCGCACGCACACACACATACACACAGACATACACATACTTAAAAACAAGATTCCAATTTGTTGGAACTTCTTCCAACAAGAGCAACTGCCCTAAGTCATTACTGTTAAATTTACTTGGTTTTATTTACTTTCTGTTCTAGCCAATACTACTGCAAGAAAATATTTCAGTTCTCAACTGGTAATTTACTGCAGAGTCTTCCATTGGGGGGAAAAATGCAGACAGGCATTGCTTTAAAGCCTTGATTCAGAGTAAAGTGATAGAGGTCTTTAAAAAACAAAAGTATATTGGTGATTACTGTTTCCCTTAAAATACACTTCAAGAAATGCAGAAGAAATCATAGGATTTAAAATGAAAATAAAAAGTGCTCTCAAAAAAAAAAAGTGCTCTCAGGGGATCTGAGAAAACAGCACCAAATATATTATTTAAAAAATTAAATATTATTTACAAAAGTATATTTCACAAGCAACTGTTTTATATATATATATATATATTTCTCTACTTGCAAATCTTATTAGAAAGGGGACACCTCTCTCACACACACTGATCCGCCCATAAAGACGCACTGTGTCCTAACCACATGATCTTATGGTCAGAGAAGCCGGAGCTGCGCTCGGTCAGGCCCAGCTCAGAACTTGTGGGCATCAAGTTTGGCTGTGTTTGATGCATGTCAAATCAACCCCTCAGCAGCCTGTGACTACTATCCTGGGGGGGCCTGGGTGTACTCCAGGTAGCCAAGGCCATGTGACCTAGGGTGACACAGGGGAGATGGAACTCGAGGCTGCCAGCTGGCCTTCACGCCTCTCCTTCTCACTTCTCCTTCCCCTTCCCTGCTCCCCAGTCCCGGCCCTAGTGGAACCAACAGACTCGACTCTCTGAACCTATGTGGGGTGAATGGATGAGGTCTTTGGTTATGCTCTGAGTCAATAATTTGGTGAGGAAATTAAAACGAATAAACCGACTGAGGCCACGAGTTGATGTGTCTCCACTGCTCAGCTGGCAGCCTCTCCAATACTGCTAAGTGTTAGAATGACAAGCTGTGTGAATGGAGTTAATGGTGTAAGAAGCACTTTTGGTTTCACTGACACAAAGGGAAGCCTAATGAGTTTTCTTTTTCTTTTTTTTTCTCTTGCAGCTATAGAAAACTAACACTCAGCTCTTGCACCAAGTATGGTGCTGTGCACCCATCAGATACTCAATGGATAGAAACTGAAACGACCAGAACCAGGGTCTGACCGGAGCCTGCCGTGATCCAGGCCCCATCCCGAGTGAAGACCAGGGGCACATTGGTCTCTCTGCCCTCTGACAATCCAGGGCACCCGTGTCCAGTTTCTACTGTAGTTTTAAGACAAAACATCTACCTAGATTGCACCTCCTCCCTGGTGGTTTTTTTTTTTTTTTTAAATGAGCTCTTAATAGCCAGGACATTCTCTCCACAAAGGATCTAATCAAATCCATAAATGAAGGCCACTTCCTTTAAGAGGACAGAGAGGGGAAATTCATGATTTCTGCGCTGGCAAGCCAGCTTAGGAATGTGAAAGTTAAAAAAATGTTTGAGAACTTGGGTCTGGGAGCCAGGGGACAATTTCTTTGGAAGCAGAAATAAAACACTTCTGAACCTTCCAAGTCTGTCTTGCAATAAAGTAGGGAGAGCAACATAATCTCCATGGCTATGAAAGCTCTGGAAAGGGCTGGACAAGGAGCCTTGGGGAACACAGGTCAGTAACTAGGAGCATTTTGTGTGTGTGTGGAGGAGAGGTCCACTGCTAGACACGGGCCACCCTGCTTCCTCTCATCCTGCCGTCTGCCTCTAGCAGGGCAGGACCATATCCAGGCTCCATCTCCCACTCTGCAATCAGCCTATGGACACAAAGAGGCATTTCCACCACAGATTCTCTCCCTATGGGATTCAGGTTTACTACAGATATGATTCTAAAAATGTCCTGGGTTGGCTGCTTTAATCTTGGTGAATCAATTTTACAGATTCTTATCTCCATGAATTCAATTTTTTTTTTGAGACCTCGAAAGCTACATTTTCCTATAGGATCAGCCTACTCGCAGAATGAGATTTTAAGAATTACCTAATATACATATTTTAATAATGTTTTCAGTCTACGAAATGAAATTAACTCAGTGAAATGAGTTTCGGTCATGCACAGTATACTGGCTGAACTGCCATTGAACAGACTTCACAGTGTTGATCAAATGTAACAAACTCTTCCTTCTCAAGTCTTCCAGGGATTTGCTCTCCACTTCCCCAACACAATGAAGCTTGGGTGGGAGGGTGGGGGCAGAGGATAATATTGGAATTTGTAACTCCTCCCCACTGCTGGACCGCATTAACAGATCTCTCGCCACATAAGACATTCAGATCCTAAAAGAATAACTCCGGTATGAGGAACCCACCAACCAGGTTATCACTAGGCTCAAAGCCTTAGGTCTGTGTTTTCCATGGTCTCCAACGGCTGAACTGTACAAAAACAGCTGAAACACTATGAACAAAGGATTGCTGATCCCACTGATAAGCAAAGAGGAAATAAATATGCACTAACCTGATCTATTCCTCCCATGGTCCCTCCCAGCCCCTCCACCTGCCATACTACTCTTATTGAGGGTCAGGAAAAGAAAGGCAGACAGTCAGAATTACTAACTGGCTCTATGTTTTGTTTTTCTCAGAACCTCCTAAGCTGCCACACCCCCCTACGCCCTGCTCTCCTCAATTTCTGATTTTACTTGGTTGATGGTCAAAGCCTTTGGGATAGTTCTATCTTACACTCATTGCAAATGACAGTCCCCTCTCCCCTTGCCTTCAGGGACTAACGAGGCAAATACAATGATTAGCTGGAGGCTGTGTGAGGCATCAGTCATCCAAACCCATCTTGGCTTCACCCACCTCACTCCCTGCTACCTGGACTTTCCCCAACTCCACTGGGGCGAACCAGGCCCTCTGCCCCGTCAGCTAGAATTAGGGCCTCTCTGTGCTCATCTGCTATCCTGGCACATTTGGTGTCAGGAAGTGAGGCCTCTGATCAGAGAGAATGCAGTCATGAGGTATTTTTTTTTTCTCTCCCTCTTTGTCTGTTTAGACAAGTCAAATATTTCAAGCCTAAGTTACCAGGTGTTTCCAGGAGCGGCGCACTTCTGTCCCTACCTCTACCCTCCTGCCCCTGCCCACCCCCAGGACCTCAGGGCTCCCCTTTTCCCTCGTCCTCACACCCACATGCCACTGTTCTCCTGACAAGAGGCCATCAGGTAGCTCTTGTAGGCCCCTGGGAGCCTTTGCAAGGTGGGCCGCTGCCGTGCGGTCAAGGACCTGTTCCTTCGGTTGTTTTGTTTTCGGCAAACACTAGAACAGAGAGAAGCCAGGATCAACTCACAAACAGATACAAAGCAAAGAGACAGAGAGACAGCAATTTAGAGGCCGGTCACCAGAAAGATGGTGTCGGGGTGGGAGGACACCCCAGATGGCAAGGCCCCCAAATGGATGGAACCAAGTGTTCAATCACTCTCTCACGCGGGGGTAGGATGTTCGGTTGGATGGCATTCACGTGGACACTGGGTTGGGTGGCTGCTGTCTGCTCAGTCCCAGCCATTGTCCTTGATCATGTGTGCTAGTTCAATGATGTACTTGCCTTCTTTATATTTCTGGCTGCTTTCAAAAGCATGTTCCTAGAAACAGAAAAGAGACTGAGTGATCAGAGACAAACAGGTGACGTTTGTGCCACAGAAATGGAGGTGTTACTAATGGCGGGCATGAGACACTGAGGTCTGGTCCAAGCATCACCCAGAGTCGCCAAGAGAATTCCTACCAGTCATTCTGCATCCCAGCTCACCCCTGCAGAACAGCATCGATACCACAGCAGAACTGCTTTCAGCTCTCTGCTCAAATGTCATCAATTCTGAGAGGTCTTTCCCACCTACTATACTTAAAATCCCAACTTTCACCTCAGCACTTCTTTTCCTTCCCCTGCCCAGCTTTATTTTCGTCCATGGTACTTACTACTGTCCAGCACATAATTTGTGTTACTATTGTACTGTCTTCTGTGACCATAACATATGAGGAATGATCAAAATACAAAGTGGAATGTTTAAATTTTTAGAAACGTACCACAGTAAAAAAAATTACTCTCCCCCGCTTCAACCACACTGACTTGCCACTCTCTGAAGCAGTTCTAGAAATCCTTTCACGGTGTCTTTATGAAGTACAATAAAAAATACAGTGAACGCTGCTGCTGAGTGCCATCCAACGGAAAGGTAGGCTCATAAAGTTTTATAGTGCGCCTGCGTCCACCAGATCTGCACGGTGGCACTTCTTGCTCTTCCCCAAAGTCAAAATGTCCATGAAAGCTTAATGCTTTGAATCAATTCAGGACATCGTGGCAGCCTGCACAATTAGAGACATTTATGAAAGGACTTCCAGAACTACTTCAGAAAGTGGGAAGAAGGATGGGATAAGTGCGTTAAAAGCAAGCTGGAGTATTCTGAGGGAAATTAATGGCAGTGTTTTTTCCTATAATTTTTTTTTTTTTTTTTTTGGGCAACACAATCTCTCTATGTATTTCAGACTAGCCTTGGACTCACTATGTAACCCAGGCTGGCCTAAAACTCACAGCAGTTCTCCTGCCTCAGCCTCCCTCTAGTGCTAGATTACAGATTTGAGTCACCACACCTAGCTTCCAATTTTTTTTTAAAATTTAAACATTTGTTGTATTTTTTGTAAACTTCATAGAAAGCAAGAGATTCTAGTTTTGTTCTTTGTTCTATCCCTAGAAGACTGCTGGGCACAAAACAGAACTTTAACAAATCACTGCCAAATGAATGTGTAGGCATTTAGGAGTAGACAATCATGGGGAGCCTCAAATTCTGATGCTAACTGGCTATCTGCCTTGTGGATATCCTCAGATTTCTTGTGTCTTTCTTGCTAGCTTCTAGGAACACAGGAAAATCTGGTTATAATTTTAAGCTGCATTTGTTAGGTTTAGAGAAAAAATAGCAAGAGGAACCAAGAATTATGAGGCCAAACAGGTCCCTATTTTATTTCCTTTTTCTTGCTGTTTCTATGTCAGATGTGTCAAGTACATTTTTTTCTTTAATTATTCTTCTTCCCTCTTTTTTGTTTTTTTTCTTCCCCTCACTGCCTTTCTCCAGTAGACAGAAGCTGTATAAACCATAGACTGGAGAACCTGGCAGCCTTCAACCTCCAGGCCTGCAGGGGGAAAACTCAATCCAAATAGCTGGTGCATTATTTTCTCAATGTAAAGTACTGTGAGCTCTCCCAGTTAACAAATCCAGCGAAAGCGGTCCAGCACAGAGGTAGGATCAGAGCTATTTTGTTTGCAGTGACAGATACCAAGAACATTCTGGTATATTATCTGAGAACACTGATCCCTAGAGTCATTACATGGCTAAACTTGGAAGTACAGACGTGTTGGACATTAGCTCTGCCCACTGAATCTCCGAATGAATAATGAACTAAACCCCACAGTTGGCAGCTTCTGGGGTCACCTGTAGGAGCCACACCTTTTGTTCTAGAGCCCCAGGATGTCTGAGTTTTGAATAAGATCTCAGACTTGGATTTTCTGTGGAGAAAGAAACCACTACCCAAAGTGGAGGAGGGAGAAGAGAGAAGGAAGGGGAGGGGAAGGAGGGGCAGAAGGAAAGGGAAGGGGAGGAGAGAGGAGAGGCGGACCAAGACAGGACAGGATATGCAGACAACACAGACACACGCACACACTCACGCAGGACCTGTGGACTCAGCAGCAATTCCCCTGACACTTCATTATTCCCTGGCTCCAAGTGTGTGTGTGTGTGTGTGTGTGTGTACGCATGCATGCATGCAAACCCAACACAGAAATGTGGTTTGGAAATGAGACCTAGTGTTACATAATAATGTGTTCAGGGTAGGAGGGAATGACAAAGCAAGATTAAGAGAGTGAGTGTTTTCCTATTAAGTGAAAGAAAAAAGAAATTCCCACTGCCCTGAGCCACACTGGCACTTGGAGAACACTAGCACTGGATCCCAGTAGGAAGAGCACTGCACCTGGGGTCTACAGAAGCACCCCGTGGATCTCATTGCTGTTGCTTCATTTAACCACCTGATTTTCCATTTAATGACACCATTGAAATATTTAAGGATTATTTTAAGGTTCAAAGTATTTTATCTACCTCACAGGATTATTCTAATGGTCAGAAGAAATAACAAAATGAAAGAATGGCACACTGGATCTGGCACACAGAGCAGTAACTATCTGGGGAGTTATAAATATTTTGGGAGCTGGGTGTGTCTCTTGTCTGGTGCACACCACCCAACCCACCACGCTATGCTGTTTGCATGTGATTTTCTTTTCTCCCTGGCGTCATGACTGTAAATGCCTTCAGAGCAGAGACCAGATCCCATTTCCTCTTTTTTTTTTTTTTTCTTTTTCTTTTTCTTTTGTGGTGCAGGGGATTGACCCCAGGGACCATGCACATATTACACAAGCACTCATTCACTTTTTTTTTGGTCTTTTTGAGACAGGGTCTCACTATACAGTTCAAGTTGGTCTCAAGCTCACTTTGCAGCCCAGGCTGGTCTCAAACTGGCAATGATCCTCCTGCCTCAGCCTCCTGAGTGCTGGGATTACAGGTGCGCACCACCACGCCCAGCTACTCATTCACTTTTGCATCCAGTTGAAGTTTTTGAATAAAACTTTATCAAATGAGTGACTCATTTTACCAGAACCTCAAGCAAGGAGCAAAACCAAGCAAGTCAGGCTTGTCTTTTGTTACTGTAATCCAATACAGCCTTGATGAGGAAGACAGCCAAGAGGCTGGGGAACACAGAAGGGAGCGGAAGACTTCTTGATAAACGAAACCAGAACTGCGTCCCCCACCAGCCATCAGCCAGGGTAGCCTGTAACTGCACAGAGGGACGCACGCCAAGGTTCAGTGTCTCCCACAGCAACAACCAAGCGAAGCACAGGGAGCAGTGGTGTCGCCGTCTTCCCCGAGAAACACACCGACCGTCTAGATCTTTTCTTCCTAGTGCTTGACATTCCCGTGGAGATGTGAGAAATAGAATCGAGGCAGCATTGCCAGGCACCCCCATGGCCTCCGCCTGGGGCAGGTTTCATTTTTATAATGACTTACACATTTTCAAACTTTATTTACATGGAATCATACTTCTGTGCCTGGGACCTATTGCTTATATTATTTTATATATCCCCTAATAAACTTTACTTTTTCTGAGCCATCATGGACCCACAGCAAAACTGAGCAGAAACTACCAAGACTTTCGGAATATCCCGACCAAATCCACACTTTCAGAATCTCACAGGGGCATGGCCCCTTAGTGACAGCCGCGGAACCTACAGTGACACCCCTGTATCACCCCAGCAGTTTAGATTGCTCCCTGGGGCGGCTTCCTAAGCCAAGGGCAGGTCATGCACCCCAAGACAAGATGGGAAATTTGAGACATTTTACATAAAATACATTGCCCCTCCAGAGTTAGAAACATGAGTTCACAACAACAGTTTGAAGAGAAGTAGTAGTGTACCACGCACAGAGGCACACACGCAGGCTGTGAAAGTTCTGCCAATGACAACCAAATAATCTATGTTCATTTGCTTAGAATATATGCTCTATGCCAAGTGACAGAGCTAAACATTTTACAGGCACTATCCTATTTAACACTCAAAAAACTTAAGTACTGGGAAACTGACTACAAATAGGGGCCCAAAGACAGGCAGTCAAGTAAGTGATGGAGCCCAAATTTCACCCTGACTCTAGCTGCCTAGATGGTACTAAGCCTCTAGTCAGGGAGAGTGTGGCGCCGTGGTGCATACCTGGAATCCCAGCACTTGAGAAGCTGAGACAGGAGGACTGTCTTGAGGAGCCTGGACTACGCAGTGAGTTCAAAGCCAGCCTGAACTGCACAGCAAGATCTTGTCTCAAAAACAAATAAATAAGTAACCCTCCAGTCAGGTGGACTCTGGAGGCTGTATCTATGGTTGTGAGGTGACCCCAATGCATGTTAGAATGCTCAGTCCCCAGTGTGTTTTTTTGTCTTTTTTTGTTTGTTTTTTGTCTTTTTTTCTTGTTTGGGGAGGAGGTGTTTATGATACCAGGAACTGATCTCAGGAACTCACATTTGCCAGGCAGGCGCTATGCCACTGAGCTATATCCTCAGCCCTGTTTTCTGTCTTTTTTGAGGCAGAGTTTTGCTATGCAGTTCAGGCTGGCCTTCAACTCACTTTGTAGCCTAGGCTGGCTTCCAACTTACAGCAATCCTCCTGCTTCAGCCTTGGATTACGGGTGTGTGCAACCATACCCAGCCTTTCGTGTTTTTGAGGCATGGTCTTACAATGTAATTTAGGCTGGTTTTGAACTCACTATGTAGCTCAGCCTGCCTCCAGCTCTCAGTGATCCTCCTGCCTCAGTCTCTCAAATGCTGGGATTACAGGTGTGCACTGCCATGCCCAGTCAGTCCCTAACGTTTTTAAAGCAGCAGATCCCTGCCTTTTCCTTTTCCTACCCTGGCAAAGGACAGCTCACTCTTCCTAGATCCCAAGGGGACCTTAACATTAACATACTGAGTTAAGCAATGAAAGAAAGATGATCCATTTGGGAGAGGCGAGCCACAACCATACCGCCCAGTGTATATTAAGATAAGGTCTGATGATGTTTATCACATGGCCTAAGATCCAAGTGGTTTTCTAGGAACATTTATTGGAACATGACAGTCAGACTGCTACCCAGAGTTCTATCCTTCTTTGGCTCTCTGACAGTTAGGTAACCTTGGGCATACTATTAACCTTCTTCTGCCTCAGTATCCGCATCCAGAAATAGGATGAAAATAGCACCTAATCTCTAGGGATGCTGTGGAGAGTGGATATGACCACGTATGTGTAGCACACTAAGGTTTCAGGAAATGTTCTATGCTCTCACTATCAGGTCTAGGTGGTGTGTGTCTCCAGGTGCACCTGCATCTTTGGGACCAGCATAAAGGAGTGCGGGGGCAGGCAGTGAAAAGGAAAGGATGAGGCTGGCAGACAGATAGATGGCTGGGCCAGGGAGTGTCCTGACCAAAGACAACCCAACAAGACCACAGGAAGCCAGCAGCAGAAAGTCTTCTGCGAGCATGAAACCCTTCGCTCTTCCCTCCACAGCCTTCTCCCACCAGACTCCTTGGTACTTACATATTTCCATCCCAGAGTGGTTTTGCAGTTTTCACAGTAAATGTCTGCAACTGCATGTAGTCCTGTTAGCAATACTCGCTCTTCTGCAGGCCCACAGCCCACATTAACTCTACACCAAAAGAGAGGGAGAGAGGGTAGTTAGTCACATGTATTACATCATTAGCTGTTCGAAATGAGTGACCAGCAAAAACTAAGGCTGGATAAGGTTGCCCCAAGGGAAACCAACACTGAGGAAAACTCTGGTTGAAAACTGACATCAATACTATCTCCAGAAAGGTACCCATCTGGAAACATCTCAGTTGGAAAGAATTATAGATCTGCAATGCTGAATTCAAGGGGTCTGCTAAAATAGTCCTCATTGAGACTTTATTCAGGATTTTTCTAATGAATACTCTTAATCTTGTGACATAAAGGGACAAAATGACAGCTGCCCTGTGTCGTCCATAGCCAATAACAGCACCATCCTCAAAGTTAACCAAGGACTGAATGAAGCCAAAGATGGCAAACATGATGGCATAGTCTTGTCATCGCAAGGATGGGTGAACCCTGGATATTAAATATGCTGCATCCCTTCACAGAGCACCTATTTCAAGGTGAATGGGCCAGGTTTCCATTTTTACAGTTCATCAGGCTTATGTGAGCTTTGCCTTTCTTTCTCAGAAGGCCGTTATAAGTTGTGTGCCCACCGATGACCGTGCGGGCTGTGCACACCATGGGACTGGGGTAGGGGACAGAGGCTCTGCCCTAGCTGAGCCTTCCCTGCATCCTTACGTTCTTCAGCAGCTCTTGGGGAAGATCTTTTGTTCCCCCTCACCCTCTTCCCCAGTGACGAATCTCTGATCTGGTTATGGGATGTCCTCAGAAACTCCTTCACTGTGGGACTGCTGCCCTCCAAGGTGCCTACTGAGGACAGTGTAGCGAATATATTCTTTTTAGCCAGAGATGTTGCCAAAGGAAAAAAAAATGTTCCCCAAAGGTAAATGACTACCAGTTGTAGAGACTATTTTTATTATGGCAGAGAAGGCAGGGTTCATTGCTGAATGACTGAGAGCTGCTTTTCCCCATCCCTCTAAATTTGTACAAAACAACAGATACACCAATTCAGAGACACTCACACTGAATTAAAGAGATATGCTCGTCCTTGACTTCCTTGGAACGACTGAAATGCAAGAAAACAAATCGATAGTTAGATATCAATTTTGCCTACCCATATGGGAAACCAACCCCAATCATAGCAAGCATGACCTTCCAGGACCGCAGAACAGAATGGAGCACTAATCCAGCTAACAGTCTAGCTGGCAGATGGCCTGGGGGGAGGAGAAGGCAGAATAGAGAGCTACAGAGCTCAAACCAGCCCACACTTGGACTATTTTCACCAGCTCAGGTGAGAAAACGGGAGGAAAAACCCCAGTAAATTCCGCTGTATCATTAAAAACTTCCCTCCTGATGCTGCCTAATAGAATTAATCCACCTGAGATAATTAATCCACATTGGCCTTTCTGGTACCACTTGATTCCAACCATCTGTGCTGGCCGCCACATTCCCACACTGAGTGGGGCATGGGAAACCAGGGTGAGCCCAGTTCTACTGAAGACAGCAAAGAAACCCCAGCATAAAGAGAAACTATGACAGCCAAGCATGCTTGTAATTCCTCGTGGCTTCTGGGAGGTCCTCACTGCCATGACAGCTGCGATCCCCCTAAGTGGGATGAGGGGAGCTCCCCTTCTGAAATGTAAGCAACTTGATCTCAAGATCACAGAAATGCTCACTAGGCAGAAATCCCGTTTTTATTTCCAGCCTAAATATGAGCACTTTCTTCCAGCCAGAGACCGACAGGGAGCAAGGCAAACAGAAGCCCGAGCTTGCCATGCAATCTGGCACCTACTTCCATTAGCACAAGCCCTGTCCATGTTTCCCTCCTCTGGTTACATCGAGATGTCTGGCTGACATGAGCCAGCCGTGTTCTGCACTGCTGCCTGCATTTTTAATGTGGAATGGCAATTGTATCCTGAATTTAACATCCCAGTCTGCTCCAAAAACCACTCTAAAAACAACTCAGGAGGGACTCTTAAGAAATCTGGGGGTGACTGGCTAGCAGGTGATTAAAGGGCAAGAGCTCAAACCAGGACAACATCAGAAGTGCAAGGCTGCAGGGATTGATGGCACAAGCCAGAGAAAGACAGAGACCTTTACCTATGGAAAAAGTGCGTGGAGAGCAGCTGAACTATTGATCGCCTCCAATATTCACCTCAGTCCCAGGTGCAGCTGCAAGAGCAGACGTTCCCCGCAGCAGCTGCCCAGACCAAAGCCAACTCTCTCTCTTTTGGGTCCTGAAACAGCCCTGGAAACACAGGACCTCGACCTCCCAGTACAACAGAGCCGCTCTGGGTGTCACAGCCTCATACACAGCCAAGGTCCACTGTACTAAGTGTTCCGCAGTGACACAGACCTATGTTTGGAGACACTGTTTGTTCAGCCTTGGGACACAGAGGCACCCCAGGATTTTGAGGGCAGCAAAAGGTTGAAGATCTGGCTCTGCCCAACTCATCAGGCTCTTCGCTTCCGACTTACCCATGTGTCTTTTGCAGTAGTCAAGACAAACCACATGTGGTGGTTGCATGTCCCCAACTCTGTCCACCCTGTTCCCTCTGGTGGGGAGGCTCCTCCCTCCACGTGACCGACTCTAAGCCTTATTTCCGCGCCTTTCTTTCGCAAGGCCCTCCCTGACCTCCCAGCAGAGATGCCACTGATAGCCACACTCTGGACTCCTCCCGTCCCTGGGTTTCCCTTTCTCTTAGCCCTTGGTGTCCTGCACAGCAGTCACCTATTCACCTCCCTCCTCCCAGGCTGTGAGCGCCCTGAAGGCGGGGACCGAATCTTCCACCTCTCTCTGAAGCCCCAGCACACAGCATGTGAACTGAGTGCACACAGGTATGAGTTAAATATTTATTCCACAAGTGAATTGCCTGCCTATATTTAAACAACTTGATTGAGGTATAATTGACACATAATAAACTGTACATATCTAAAACATCCTCCTGGATCAGTTCTGATGTCTGTCTGGACCTGTGAGCATATCACCACCACCAAGACGGCCCAGCCACCAAACCCACGTACTTCCTTGCGCCCCCAAACCCAGCCTTGCCTCCCCTCCACGTCCCCGCCCCAAGTATGGACCCACAGGCAACCACTGCTGTCACCCACTTTTATGTTCTAGAATTTTTTATAAATGAAATCATACAATATGTAATGCTTTTTTTCTAGCTTCTTTCAGCATAATTCTTTTATGACTCATCTTCTTGTTATATAAATCAATAGTTCAACCCCTTTTTATTGTGGAGTAACATTTCATCCTATGGATATACCATGGTTTTAGTTTGACTTTAGTAAGGGACTAGTTGTCTGCCCAGTCAGTCCCCTTCTAGCTCCAGAATTATACTCGCTCATGATTCCATGGATCTAATGATGTGTAATCAGGTGTGTCACCCATCAAGAAACATTTGCCAAGAGTTTCAAACTCAGAATATGGAAGAAGGTTGCCATGTGAAAACAAATCCTAGAAAAAAAGCAAGAGAGTAACACGAAGAAAAATAGCGTCATCATGTATGACAGGAAATGGGTTTGACAAATGAATTTATGTCTTTTTGTTTTGGGGGTTTTCAAAAATATTTATTTATTTATTTATTTTTGGTACCGGGGATCTTTTCTTTTTAAGACAGGAACTTACTTTATAATCTAGGGTGGCCTTGAACTCACCATGTAGCCCAGCCTGGCCTCATACTTGCAGCAATCCTCCTGCCTCAGGTTCCCAAGCTGGGATTACAGGCATGTACCACCATATCCCACCAGATTCACTTCTTTCTCAGTTATTCATCCATCACCTGCTATCTGTTAGACATGACTAGGAATGTAGGGAGAGGCAACACTATGAGACGTTCCAGGGCAGCAGTATCCCCAGAAGGTTTGCAAGACAATCCTCCAAGGTAGAGAGAAAATCCTAGAAAATGTATCCATTTTCACCTGAAAAAGTAAGTTTCTCTGAGCAGTTATAACACATGGCTCACTGCTGGGCCCTTTCCTGGGCTAGTAGGTGTCATGCATGTCCTGCGTCTCATTTTGTGAGTGGGATGCGAGCAGCCTTTGCTTTTAGCCCACTATGAATACTGCTTTTTCTGTGTCACAGGAGCTCAATATTAACGCAATTTTTTTAGAATGACAGCGTATCACGAAGAGGTTCACCTGCAGTGAAGCCCCTGAAGCATGTGCCATGCAGACAACTGACATTTGGCAGCGTTTTCATTTTTCATGATTTTTGTGGTTCAGGATGATGTGAATCATTGCTTGCACAAAAAACAGCATATTCAATCATATATACCACCTTTCATAAAAATAAGATTAAATGTAGTTTATAGCCAGGCATAGTGGCATACATCTGCAATCCCAGCACTCTGTGAGGCTGAGGCAGGAGGATCACAAGCTTGAGTCCTACCTCATCAACCTAAGAGACTTAGTGAAACCCTGTTTCAAAATAATAAAGAAGGGAATTTGCCCTTCCTGTGAGCCAGCAGCAGCCATGCAGGGCCAGGAAGAGAAGCAACAAGCCCTTCCACGAGCCAGCCAGTGAGCACCTCCACCCACTTAAGCAACTGGCTGATTCAGAGAATCACAGACTGACTTGATAGCAACTGAGATACAAAAACAACTTAATTCCTGTGTTGTGTGATTGACTTTGCAGGCCTACAGCCAGTAGTCTGAGCATCTATTGAGAGGGTAACAATATGCAATATGCAACTATGGGGGATTTCCTTCTGTCTTATTTTTGAAATCCAATATGGTTCTCACCATTTTATTCCACTTTACTGTTTTGTTTTCTTCAATGTTCTGTTTTGATCGGTTTTATTCTGTTGGGTTTTGTTTGATTTTATTATGTCTAATGCTATGGACAACTATTGTGAAGATAACAAGATACATTATGGTAGCCATTGTTGGTTTCCTATTATCCTGTTTTGAAGTCCTGTATCACTTTCACTGTTTTGTTTTGATTGCCTTTATTCTGTCTTACTTTTTTTTGTTTTATTCCCTTTAAAACAAAATTAATAATAATAATAATAATGGGCTAGGAGCCAGATGTGGTGAGACTGAGGCAAGGGGATCAGTGCAATTTTGAGGCTAGCCCAGGCTACAAATTGAGTTCAAGGCCAGTCTGGGCTGCAGAGCAAAACCCTGTTTCAGAAAGACAAAAAAGGAGGAGAAGCAGAAGTAGAAGCAGAAGCAGGAGAAGCAGAAGGAGAAGGAGAAGCAAAAGGAGGAGAAGCAGAAGTAGAAGTAGAAGCAGAAGCAGAAGCAGAAGGAGAAGGTGAAGGAGAAGGAGAAGGAGGAGAAGGAGAAGAAGACCTTTAGGACAGTAAATCTTACGAACACAGACAAAAAAATACAGAATAAATAAAGACGGGTTAGGGGTGTAGATCAATGCAAAGGCCCTGAGTTCAGTCTCCAATAGTGTGATAAAAGAGAGAGAGAGAGAGAGAGAGAGAGAGGGAAAATGTGTCTATTCATTAGATTTTTTTTCTTTTTAATTTTTCTTTTATATATGTTTGTAATATACATACTGCAGAGCAGGATGCATACACTATTTACAAGTGCATACATATAAGAGAATATGCTCAGGTAGTTCAGATAGGCCACTGCCACAGGGGTTTCAGTGTATTTCAAGGCCCAGCCCTGGTAGCCTTCTCTAGCCTGACACAGACAACAGTTCCTAGAGAGCAGGGCTGAGGGGAGGGCGCAGGCAGAGAAGAGAACTGCCAGCCAGGCCCAGAGGCGCCTCACAGGCCAGACCCATACAGCTCCCGCAGGCCGGTCCTTCGAGAGAGTGCTGGCAGCGGCCCACGACCTGGGAAGGGTGCTGGACCCAATCAGGGTTGTTCTGGTGACAGCATCTCCCCAGGCACCCCGAGAGGCAGTGCCTAGGAACCTCTTTCCTCAGCCTGGCACTCAGGACCAGCTGCATTTTCTGAGGCAGACTCTGGAAGCTCCTTCACCATGGCTTCCACCCTGGGGCCCCTGCCAAGTCAACATTTATGATGGGAAAAACAGCCACTGAGAACAACAGGCATCTTGCAACTAGACACAGACAAGAATAGCCCCGGCTGGGTCGCCGCATCCTGTGGGCCTGGCCCAGCTTAGCACAACCTGGCACAGCCTGGCGCGGCCTTGAGTGAGGGTGGTGCCGAAGGTGGGGAGTCTAAAAGGAAGTTAAGGAAGTAATTAGGATGAAGCAAACAGAATTTCAGACCAGGAGATGCCAAACAGACTGTCAGACACATTTGTTTGCTGTCATTACTGCCAGGCAACAAAGCAGTTCTTTTCCATGTTGTGTATCAACCAAGGCTGGAGTACAGGCCTCCAGGAAAGGGTTTTTGTTTTGTTTTTTAAAACCACACAAAACTTTTTTTCTGTCTTTTAAATAAAGTAATAGTTCCAAGCCCAGCCCTTCCAGCCAGCTCAAAGGAACGGAAAGGGCTTTGAGCTTCCTGTTTAGTAGCCAAAACCACTGATTTCTGGCCCCTTAGAAAGTCTGGAAGGCAACAACTCCTTTTTTTAAAAGTAGAACCATTAAAAAATGAATACTTGTGGTAGCAGGCAGCAACAGAGCAAAGGTGTACATTCCTTCCCCTTGGGGACGGGTGTGGGTCCTCACCTGGAAGTCCCAGTCACCCAGAGGGCCCAGCACAGGAGCAGAGCCTCTCAAACTCAGGTCCCTCCTGTCACTGGGAAGGTCAACCAGGAGCAAGCAGCAGAGCCAGTGCACAGGAGGGGCACAGAGAGATAAGAAGCAGAGACCCACCAGCCGCAACATCAGAGAGCTGCAGGCTAGGAGGATCTAGTCTTGGCATCAGAAGATTTGGGTGCAAATTCTGCCTTTGAAATTTCAACTTATTGGCTACCTGACCTCTGAAGGATCACGTAACTTCTCTCAGCCTCCACATCTTTTCCTCTGCGAGTGGAAAACATGCCCATTTCACAGGGTTGTTAAGAGCAATAAGTAAAACAAAGTAAAGGAAGGGCAGAGTAAAAACGTTCCCATCTTTTCCTGCAGCCTGGAAAAGAAATGAACAGGCTGCCTGTAATTTACCTGGTTCTTCAGACTTTAGTGCTCTGGTGCCTTTCATCCTTCTCGGTCTCCTCTTAGGCCCAAAGGCAAGACTTCCCCTCTTTGCCATCCAGGGTATTCACACAAACGGAAGGATGGGACTAAGGGCTCCACATAGTGCTTTCCAGTTGGAATAATTTGTGAATTCACCTGTGGAACACTTGGCACTCGTGTCTCCGACACACCATTCATATACACAGTGTGACCTGCATGAGCTTCAAAGAGCAGATCTCACCAGGGTGGGGTCCTAATTTGCCATATGGTAGCTATGTTACTAAGTCAAGCAAGTCCATTAGCTTCTCTGAGCCTCAACTTCCTAATCTATAAAAATGGGCACACTGAAAACATAGTACTCTTAATCACACTAGACTGACATAAACAATAAATTAGATAACTGTGTATAAAAATGCTTCATAAACTTCACAGGTGTGCAAACAATTTGGTGGAGCTTGGCATATTCACAGTGTTGCATAACCATCACCACCATCTAACTGGAGAACATTTTTACACCCCCAAATCTCACACCATTAGACTATACTACTAAATGCATTAATTATTGAAAAATAACAGCTAATACTCATATGATTAGATCAATTTTACATGTCTATATCTGTTAATCTAAACAACCCCTTTGAAGGTAACAATATGCGATATTACAACCACTGTCAAATTCCAATCATCTCATTTTGTAAACCTATAATGTTATTGTATTGGATTTGTTGTTGTTGTTTGTCTCTTTTGTTTTTTGTTTTTCTTTTGTGTCTTTTTTCTCTTAAATAAAATAAAAAATAAAAATAAAATGTTTGCCATAACTGCAAAAAAAAAAAAAAACTCACACTATTAGCAGTCACCCTTGACTCCCTTGCCCCCAGCCTCTCTGTCACAAATCTACTTTCTATCTCTATAAATTTGCACAAGGCACTATACATTTTAATGGATGTAAAAGTACACATGTTGGGGCTAAGGGAGCAAAAGTGCTGATGGAAAAGCCCAAAGAGGCTTAATAAAAACCCTGCCCTTGGGGTGCTGACTGATTCCCCTCAAGCCCCAAACTCAAGAGATCTGACATTCTGCAGGGATGGTTACACCAGTTCTTTCCCCATTCACCTCTCACTCTTTTCTCTATGATTAGACCTGCAGGGGTTTTTAAGCTCAAGAGAGCCATGACTTCCATTCCAAGGGATTAAAACCGAAGCAGAAAAGCACTAGATCCTGCTTGGTGCTCAACCTGGAGGCAGCACATGGAGAAAGTGAGAATTAGAACAGGAGTGCAATTTAAAGACACTGAACATTTAGCTAACAGGAAAGAAGACGAAAGGGGATTTCTTCCATGTTCTCTATAATAAGAACAAGAGGAAATGAACTTAGGTGGAAATAAGAGAGACTTGAGTTAATTAGACAGGAAGAATTTTCAAATTCTGTTTGACTTCCACACTGGAACACAGGTTACCAGAAGGACTGGGATAGGACAAAGGCATTTGTATGAGTTCAGGATTTTCAAAAAAAAAAAACCTTTCACATTATCTGCCCAGAAACCTTGGGGTGGCTCTCACCACCTCAGGACGGAAGGGTGGCTTCCATAAGGCCCTTCATCACTGTCCCTTTGCGCTCTAGTAGGTCTCACTTCACCCTCTCATTCCCTGAACAGATGGAGGGAGGGGCAGGGAAAGGACTGGCTCTAAAGGAGGAAATATCTGCTGTGTGCGGTCATAAAATTCCAAGGGCATGGGAGCATTTGTGATGCCTGGAACTGCAAAAACAAAAGGTGGAGAGGGGCCTGGGTGTTGCATTCTACTGCTGAAAGGGGGAGATTGTGGAATCTAAGCCACTCCATCATCAGACCTTGCAGCAGGTTCACCTTCTCACTGGCCCACATGAATGGCGCAGTTTCAGGGATGGGCCTACAGGCAGTGATGGTGAATCTTTTACCACTTTCAGTGATACCAGCAGCCCACTCTGGCACGCGTGCACACTGGCCTAGGGAGTGGGGCAGAGAAAACCCTGCTCCTTGGGGGTGGGGGTGGGGGGTGTGGGCCCAGGGCGAGGATGCAGGGTTCAGAGCCAGGGAGGTGTGGGCCACAGCCTGTAGTGGCTGTGTAGCCCCGTGTGAGCCACTTCATCTTTTGGAGCCTCGAGCATCCAGTGTACTAAACAGAACAACAATGCTGATTTCACGATGCTGTATTCTACAGCTGTGAAGAATAAGTTGGTGTGTATATATGAAGCACAGAGCCTGGTTCAGAAGAAACATTTCGTAAACGCCTCCTTTCACACCACACACACTTTTCGGGGTGAAATGGGAACAGCAAGACCAGTCCAGAGCAGCTGTGCTGACCCGCCAGGGCTCCCAGACTCGTCCACGTCTCCCGCCAGCTACAGACCCCTCAGGCTCCCCGCCCACACCTCTCAGCAGTCCTGAGGGCCTCAGATGGGCCTGGGCAGTGCGGCTGTTCTCTGTGAACCAAAAGCAGGGTAAGGCTCTCTAGTCTGTGGCTGTGCGGCAGGACGGGAGATGCCAATGTAAACATGCGGCCAGCGGGAAAAGCCAGATGCTGCCGGGGCGCGACATCCTGCCTTCCCTCCCTCTCCAAAAAGCAGCGAGGCCTGGAAAACATGCTTCTTCGTGATAGGGAGGGGAGGACACCCAGAATCAAATATCCCCAACCTCTATGGAGCAAAAGCTGGCAGGTCCCCTGCACTAGGGCCGCTCAGGCAGGCTGGCGTCGGCATTAGAAACCACGGGCGAGGCACTGGGGTGCAATGGGAGCCGGCCTGTAACAGCTGGGCTCTCCGCAGTTCAAATATAAAACTAAAACTCGAAAAGGACTTAATACTAGGGCTCAAATTTCTCTCGAAGTCATCAGGCCTTTAAAAACAACTAAGACTTGCTATTATTAAAAAAGATAATGCAAATTAATATGCCTAGGAAATACATACACCTGTTTCCTGATTTTTATTTCAGTCTACACTCCTGTTCTGAAAGTCAGCGGGGTGCCAGCAAATGAAAATGTCTTGAATAATACAAAGGATATCTATGGTGGCTGTGGGAAAACCAACAGATCCTCCACAGTATAAGCCCTTCCTGACAACTGGGCTAAGCAAAAAGGCTAGATAAAGCCACCTCCCAAGGCTGAAGTCACATGCTGTAGAAGAGACTACTTCCCAAAGACATTCTAGCAAGCAATCACCACAGTGAAATTGGAAAGAGTTTACAGATGAGATTGAAACAGCACATTAATAGATTGTGGCCACATGTGGTAGCACACTCACCACCCCAGGTACTTGGGAGGCTGAAACAGAAGAATCACAAGTTCAAGGCCAGCATGAGCAACTTAGTGAAACCCTATTTCAAATAGAAAATAAAAAGGGTTGGGAAATGTGGCTGTCTTGGGTTCAAACCCTAGTACCTAAAAACTTAATTAATTAATTAATTAATTTTTAAAAAAAAACAAAGAAGAGAGGGGGAGGGAGAGGAGGAAAGGAAGAGGAAGAGCTTGGAAACTGTGAAATAACAACAGTAATGGCCCACATTTACTACGCCAGACAGGATTCAAATCACAATTTAAAGCAAAGTAATTTAATGCTCAAGAACTCCATGAGGAAGGTGCAGCCATCCTCTCCATTTTACCAAGAAAGAAAGTAAAGCCAAGAGGTTAAGAAACATGCCTAAAGCTGAACAACCAGTAAATAACAAAGGTCCAGGCAGTCTGACTCCAAAGTCGAGGGGGAAATGAAGATGGGGTAACAAGGGCGTTGTCCAAGTGACTTCCTAAAAACATAATGAAAGGGAGTTTAACAGAAGACTAACACTAACACTGAATATCAGAACCTACAAAAGCACTTTCACACACATTAATCACTCCACCTCCAAAACAACACAGGATGAAAGTGAAGCCCAGGGTTGTGAAAGTAACTCCCCCAAGTTTTACATAACTTGTAAGTCATGGTCAGAACTTAAACCCCAGGCTTTGACTTCAAGTCCAGGATTTTTCTAGAGGGTATTCACTTGGAAAATCTGTCTCTTTAATGAAAAAGGATGGATCAATCTGTCAGAACTGATGAAAATCTCACAGGCTATTCGGATTCCTCTGCTCCAATTCCATATTTACTTAGCAACTGTCTACATTTAATTCTCTCGCTCGAGCAGGTTTACCTTCAAGGAAAATAACACACAATTTCAGCTTTCAAGATTATGTGCTCCACTGTAAATTAATGAATTATAGTTTACCAATCAGCTTCCTCTGAGCTATGTTACAATGAATTGCTTCAGTAGAGGGCTCTTCGGGGAGTTTGTTGTTGTTGTTGTTGTTGTTTAGACAGGGTCTCCCTACGCAGTTCAAGCTGGCCTTGAACTTACTTTGTAGCCCAGGCTGATCTTGAACTCACAATGATCCTCCTGCCTCAGCCTCCCAAGTGCTGGAATTACAGGCTTGTGACACGACACCCAGTGAGGGTGGTCACTGCTGAATGGAAAACTTGATCTGTGGATCTGCAACATTCAAAACTGACTGAGGATAGCTGGGCATGGTGGCACATGCCTGTAATCCCAGCACTCGGGAGGTTGAGGTAGGAGGATCTGTGAGTTGAGACCAGCCTGGGCTACAAAGTGAGTTCAAGGCCAGCCTGAACTGAATAGTGAGACCCTGTCTCAAAAATAGGGCCAGAGATTTAGCTCAGTGGCATAAGCACCTGCCTGGGAGGTGAGCGGTTGTGAGTTTGATTCCCAGTACAAAAAAAAAAAAAAAAAAAAGCTGACTGAGGATGGCCAACGGAATGGTCTAAGACCCAGTCTGAAAATAGCTTATCCAACTCACTACTGAATGAATAAATCTTTCTTCACAACACTTGAAAAAAAAATTAAAAGCTAACTAAAAATTAACCCAGGCATGGTGCACACATCAGTAAACCCAGCACACTGGGAGGCAGGAGGATGAAAGGAGTTTTTTTGTTTTGTTTTGTTTTGTTTTTTTTCCTGAGACAGAGTTTCACTGTGTAGTTCAGTCTGGACTTGAACTCAATATGTAGCCCAGCCTGGCCTTGCTAGAGGCAATCTTCCTGCCTCAGCCTCTCAAATGCTGGGATTACAGTGCATCAACCCGGCAAGGATTGCCAAATTTGTCTTTTTTTTTTTTTTTTTTTTGTGCGGCACCAGGGATTGAACTCACAACCTCGCACCTGCCAGGGCAGGTGCTTAAGCCACTGAGCCAAACTCCCAGTAGGATTGCCAAGTTTGAACCTAGCCATGGTAATTTAGAACTTTGTCTCAAACAGAAAAGGGGCTGGGGATGTAGTTCAGTGTGAAGACTGGGGTTCAAGCTCCAGTACTGGGTAAGGGAACGAGCACTGTAAAAATCCCTTCTTTCTTTGGTACCTGGATTTCACAGCTAAAAGCGACAAGAGCTGAAAGAGAGAAATGTTTACATAACCACAGTCGGTGGAATCTCATGCAGTGGATTGCAGTTACACACATCTGACTTTGTCCAGTTTTAATTTCACAGACATCTAGCCCACTGGGATTTAAAAGACCCTGGGAAACTGACCACTGTCCCGATGTATGGCTCTTGCCCACATTTCTGCCAGACCTCCCCTCGATACTTAAAGGGACAGAAAACTCAGTGCACCATAAGGAAGCCCATTCTAGTGTCCATCACACTGATGCTGCCCCAGTTCCTCTGAGGAACTGAGCGCTGCCTCCTTAGAACTCCTAGGGTCTCCTGCCTATAGAGATCTGGTACTGTAACTCTTTGATCATAGATGAAAAGCTCTTAATCTTGCTCCCATGAAGGTTTCATGCTGTGGGATAAATGTCTCCCAGTTTGGTAACTTGGTAGAACGAAAAAACTGGGCATGGTCATGTGCAGCACAGTGACATTTTGGTTAGCAGTGTACGATATGACATATACAACAGAGGATTATACCACCTAGTGACATCGCAGCCATACAGATCTGTGCAAAGTATTCTATGATGTTTGCACAACAGTGAAATTACTTAGTGACATACTTCTGAGAAAATATCGCTGTCATTAAACAATGCATGACTGTACTTGGATGAACTAGATTTAATTTCTGGTTCTGGTACTTTCCCTTTCCCTGCCAAATACTCTTGGTTATGCTTACCTCTCTTTTTTCATTTCTTTTTTTTTTTTTTTTCCTCCTTCCTTGGTATTGGGATTGAATACAGGACCTTCATACCGAGCTACCTCCCAAGCTTGTTGAGTTGCTAAATTGCCCAGGTTGGGCTTAAACTTGGGACCTCCCAGCCTCAGCTTCCCAAAGTGTTGGGATTACAGGTATGGGCCACCTCTCCTAGATATGTCCACCTCTCTTATCTCAAGTTCCTCATCTGTGAAATGGAACGACAGCAATATCTACTTTCCTTCTCCTAGTCTCTTCCAATTTTCCATAATGTGGCAAGATTTAGTATCTGTGTGGATATGTTCACCATGCCTCATATTTTCAGTTCATACTAGAAATGTTCCCTAAATGTCCTCGACACTTCTTTCTGCTGGAAATGCTAATCAAAATCCAAGTTATGACAATTAATTGGGTTCCGAGCTGCATGTACAAAGGGAAGAGGGTGATTAATGTGGCCTCTTTCCTACAGTGGCAACTGTCCAGCTTCAACCTTTCCTCCGGCAAGCATATACCTACGTGGAACCTCTGTATTCATACACCCACAAGGACTGGATTCAGGAGCAAAGTTAGATAAAGCAGTTATGAAAGAAGAGACACAGTACTTAAAAGTGTTATGATAGTAAGAGTCACTTTGGGGACTGAAGAAATCACAGTCAAAGAGCTCTTGGGAAAAAGAAAGGAGACGTAAATGTCAGAAAGACTCAAACACAGGGTGCTTGCCAAATCGCAAAAGCTGGGCACTGGATTCCTGGTATTTCCTCTAGAAAGGGACTACAAGTGATCAGAATAACCAGCCCACCCACATCCACCCCAGCTACAGGACGCTGGAGGATCTGCCCCTAATTAGGATGATGTCCCTGGGCAGATCTCCGATGCTCTGAACAGCAATTGCATCATCTATGAAATGACAGGGTTGAGTAAGGGCTCTTACAAGGGTGCACATTCTTAAGAGTCCATATCCTCAAGAGAAAAGATAGCTGCACATTAAATGAACATTTCTGACTCAGAGTTAGACCTCTTCTCTTGCGTTTTTAAACTTCCTGTTTGTGTGAAGAGGTCTTTTCTGCTCCTCAGCTGACCTGTCTTATTTGATGACTCCTGGCTTAAGATGAAATCCCTTCCACATAATTTGGTAGTCAACTTCTACCTCAGCCAACATGAAAGCGTTCCCAGCACTGGACCGTCATCTCCTGATCAAAAACATTTTGTGTCAAACTAAAGTAGCCTGTGGTAAGAATGGGGGGAGGGTCCTAAATGTTCAAAGGTAACGGAACAGCCCTGAATCTTGTGTTATGAACAAATACTGTGCCTCCATGATTATAAAGCGACAAACACCTACTACAATCCAGAGACCTGCTGATCACCATAGGGGCTACTAGTCTCCGTCCTGAAGGTTACAGCCTGGCCAACCAGGAGACAAGCTTAAAAGACAGAGAATAAAACAATTGGGCCAGGTGCAGTGGCACCTGCCTGTAATACCAGCACTAGGGAGACTGAGGCAGGAGGATTGTTGCAAGTTTGAGACCAGCCTGGGTTACAAAACGAGCTCAGAGCCAGCCTAACTGTATAGCGAGACCCTGCCTCAAAAAGATCCCCCCCAAAAAAGAATAAAACAACAGAATTTACTGTAATAAATTATGGCTATTAAAGGAGTTTAATAAAAATGGTCTTAAGAGGATGACGGTACTGAGTGTGTGCTAGTCACAGCAGAGGGCTTTCCCTGCAGAGGAAGTAAGGCTGTGAGGCTGTCAAAGCCAACAGAAATTCATCAATAGTAGGTTAACGGGAAAGGCCTACAGATCGCCACTACAGATTTCTCAGTGCATCGGATCGGTACTATATTCAGATGTCTTCCTTAAGGGAGAATAATTTCAAGCAGCCAGCAATGGTCCAAACAAAAGTTAATAAAATAGTAATAATAAAAATAATTCTATCTAGCATTTGTCATGTTTTTTTGACAGCCTCAGGGCACTGGCCTACGTACACTTTCCTTTCTCATAACAACCCAGGGTTTAGGAAAGTAGTCAGCCGTCCTGCACCCTTTGTTCTGTGAGCACTGAAGGAAACTCAGGCCATTCTTCTTTCCCACTCACAGGGGTGGAGAGAGTGCGGGATCCCTAACAGAAGGGCAGTAAATCTCAAAGTAGAACTTGTCAATTTTTAAACAAGGACCAGCCAGTTGGACCTGGGAGTGGGTGTTTCCATGCAAATTCTGGCACCTTCATGTTGCTCCGTGCACTGAGCCCAGCCAGGAGAGCAAAATGGGGGTTGTTTTGGCGTGTTTTTTTTTTCTTTCAGCCAGCTAAAGAGTCTTTGATTAGGTCTAGAGAGGGCTCAATTAGCATCATGGAAACACAGAGCAGATTTCAGAAAGGAAAGGTCAGCCGCAAGCCCTAGCATTTGCTATTAGCCATCTGCCAAGCAGGAAGTGCTACTCAGATCTATTTTTAATCATCTTCCCTAGGCTAGGACTCCAGGGAGAATGCAGAGGCCAGCGTTATTCCAAGACAAACATATATTTGCTACCTTTCTGTGTACATTTTAAAATAGTCTCTAGATATTCCTGACCAACTTATACATAGAGGCCCAGTCCTTAGATTCTGTCACCTTGGCAACTACCCACAAGGCCATCTTTGGAAGCCACATTGGAAAAATGACCTGAGCCTACCTGGGATATCAATTAACTCCCCATAAGTTGATAATCCCTGTAATCAGGTTCCAAGTATTTGATTTTAAAAAGTCCAGGAGGACATGGTCACTCCCCAAAGAAATGAGACTGGCAAGTGATCTGTGTGGACTTCCTGGTTGCTCCCATTTTTGTTTCACACACATTTATCACTTCAGAAAAGGTCAATTAAAACCAGTTCATCTGGGCAATAACTTCATTTATTACTCAATATATGGAATGGCTAGCGAAGGAGGAGGTTTCATCTCAATTCCCAAGGACCCAGCCTGTACTGCGGTTGGCCTGTCCAAGTGCAGGAACATTTTGTCCGCCGGGTTCTTCCCCCTCCCATCTCCCAGCAGCACTCATGTCTCAGTTCAGTCCAGCCCAAGGAATGAAACATCTCAGAGAGGTCTGGACCGCAAGTCTGGCACAACCCGAGCAGATTATGCAGCAGTACCACCGGCTCAGGCGGCCCCTCCATTCTCTGAGCCCAAACACTGAACACAGAGTTGCCTCGTCTCCTGACACTTGCAAACTTCAGTCTCCAATTTCCACCCTAAGGTAAAGCCTAAGCATATGTACAATTGGGCCCCAGCCAAGTCAAGTTCCATCTGCCAGTCAAGGCCTGGGGCCAAGCAGCTGGCAGGCACCCCAGCCTGCCCCACCCAGCACGAGACCGGGGAGCTGCAGGGCGCACTGTGGCTGCTGACGAAGGGGTCTGCTGCCAGGGCGCCCACCCCCCGCCCTCCCGCTTCCCTCCTCCTAGGAGCTTATCTGTCAGCGAGCAGCCAGTGTGGGAAAACCAAGCTGAAAGGGCACCTTGGCTGTGGGATCTCAGCCTAAGGATGTGAAAGAGGAGCCTGGGTATTTGGGGCAACTTAACACCAGCCTGCACCGGCCAGAGGGCCAGGGAGAAGGGACTGCATAGGCCGCCATGTGCTTCACAGGGGCGCTAACTCCTTTGGCTGGGGGGAATCCCTTCCCACAGCCTTCTAGTGAGCTGAGGCATGTGTGACCCTGAAAAGCGAAAAAGAAAAAAAAAAACTACTGCACAAGGTCACTCCCCCTGACCCACTTGGACCACGAACTAATTAGGGCTTCTGAGCCCTGCTGACTCCTGAGTTCCTCCTTCTCGTGTGGTTTCAGGAGAGAAGGGAGTTAATCACAGAGAGTGTGACAAAGGAGAACGCGCTGCCCTGGCCCTGTGGACAATCACCTGTGCCCTCCCTCCACGCCTCCAAGGGCCGGGGCTGTCTGGGCCAGAAAATCCGACTAAAAACAAACAAGAGCCCAGAAGAAATCCTGGGTGCCACGTTCGGTCTGGGAGATTTCAGAGCCAGACGGACAGCCTGGGGAGGACTGAGAGAAGACCCTGGGCTGTGCTCCTCAACTAATCAGAGCACAACACAGGCCGTGGGGTGGAGCGCTGGGGGGTGCAGGCACTGGGGTCAGGCTCTAACTCAAAGTCTGATTCGACTACTTATACCCCGGTCAACTCTATCTAATCCTCATCTGGGAGGGAGAATAACAGAAATACCTTTCTTTCTCTCTCCCTCTCTTGGTTGGTATGAGATAAAAAATGTGATTCATAAAAGGTGTCTACCACAGAGCCTGCCTGGCATTTAGTACACAGCAAAATGGTCACTGCTGTCACCATTATTCACAGAAGGCCTCCAAAGAGCTGTTTCTGTTTTGAAACAAATGTCAGATCACCCTTCTGGGCCTTTGGGGTGTCACTAATGAGCGAGAGGGGAAGGGCTTGGTGGCGGACACTGGACAGTGGACACAGCAGAGGTGGGTGTCTCCTGCGTACTGCAGACACTGGTCCTGCCGCAGCAGCTCCCAAGTATGAATACTAGTTGCATCAGGATAGGGAGGAAAGTGCAGTGCTTGTTAAAAATATAGATTCCCCAGTAGGGCCAAGACGAGCAGAGGCAAACCTGAAAGCTAGAACATAAAACTTAAAGGGGCTCATCTGAGGTGCTGACTGTACTTGTTGCCTTAGCCTGGTGTCCTGGGGGCACTTGCTCCTCCTGGCCTGACACAGCCCTGACTCCCCAGCACTCGCATTCGGACTGACAGAATAGGACTCTCTGGAGGTACAGCACAGAGAGCTGCAGGCCTGATGTGCTGTTAGCTTTGGGAGACAACACCCAGGAATCCCCATTTTCTGATGACAATTTCAACTAGTCCCAGACAGGCCCTGAACTACCTGAACGTAGCAGAAGCCACTTCTTTTCCCCTTTCACTTGCCCCCAGCCCCAACCTCACAGCTGGATCCAAACTATCTAAATTCTGCAACTCATTTCTTCCTTTTACATGAAAAGAAAAAATAGTAAGTGTGGGGCTGCAAATGCCAGCTTTCGATCATTCAGGGAGCCTTGCGCAAGAAGCAGGAGAGGCAGGCAAGGCCCAGGCCCCACAGTCCTGCAGGCCTCAGGAGCTTACAAACACCCTGCTCTTAAAGTTATGGCTGCTTGTAGTTTGCCAATGATTTACCTGCTTGCTGTTTAGCTGAAAGCACCACCAGGGAGGGACTGAGCATGGTTATTAATTACAAACAACACAGCACATTACTGATGCTTATTAAATGCTACATACTATCAACATTTGCAGTCCTGCAGAGCTCAAAGATATATGGTTTTCAGAAGCTAGGCAAAAGCTGATTTTCCAAAACAGGCCATGTTATTTTGTCTTTCAATCTCAATCAAATCCCTCCACTGTCACCTAAAAAACCTTTCAGTGGCCTGATGTAGCGGCACTGCATAGTGAGAGCCTGTCTCAAAACAAAACGAAACAAAACAAAACAAAACAAAACAAAACCTTTTAGTGGCTCCCCTCAGCACATGGAACTGAGTCTCAGTTCCTTAGTTTGGCCTTCTGCACCTTGTAAGGTCCACCCTGCTCGCCTCCTGCTTCCCTGCAATGCCTTCTCCATCTGGGTCCCCTATGCTTGCTCTCTAGGTTTCTCCCTGCTCAGAATAAACTCCTTTCTTGCTCACTAGTAGCCACGCAACCTGCTCTTTGCCCCCACAACATCCTGATCAGTCACCTGCTCAAAGCCCGCCTTGCCCACATTGTGCAGCAACTTACTGTCAGCCCTTGAAAACCAGGGAAGGCCAAGAATTGTGTTGTGTCCATCTACGTATCCCCACGGTGCCCATACCATCGTGGCCAGCATAGGCTGAGTGATCAGAAAGGTTAATTGACTTGCCCAACACCATACTGAAAATGTAGTCAGTCAGGCGTGGCGCAGAGATGGCCCAATCCCTCACTTAGGAGTCGGCCAGTGGTGCCGCCAGGGCTTCCACTGTTTCCCCATTAGAGGTGACACTGTCGGAAACTATGTGTGCTGTTGGCTGGGTCAGCCCAGAACCTATGGTGGGAACCCTTGGGTGCTGAATGGCTGAGGTTCAAGCCTGGTCTGTGAAATGGAATTCTCTGAGCAGCTAGTTGACACCAGAGTGGCAATTACACCTTGTCAATTAGCACAGTGCCTTAATCCCTGCAGTAACCACACCAAAGGTAGCTGATGGGCCAATTTGTGATTCCTCTTGAAAACACACAAACTCATTTCTCTAATATCCACTTCCCAACAGTCCTTTCAATCACCTAACCAAGAGTTGGTAGGGCTTGTAAGCTCAGGGCCCAACTGGGCCTCTCACACCTGTTTTGCAAACAGCCGTGCTTATTTGTATATGTGCTCTCTATGTCTGCAGAGCTTTGCAGATAAGATTATATGCCCAGTAAAGCCTAAAATATTTACTATTTGGCCTTTGCAGAAAATGTCTTGCCGACCCTTGGATCTGGCCCAAAGAACCAGGAATCAAGACTCCAAACACCCATTCCTTTCTAGCACAAGACTGGCTGCCCCTACTCTGGAAGTCAGAGGACCAACTAGCTTTAGAATGAAATCATTTCTTTTTATAGCACTGGTTACAGGCCTAGGACCCAGGAGGGAGATTTTTGCCTGTCAGAGACACATAGGGGTCTGAAACCTCTAGCACATGGCCTGGTACGTAATGGTGCTCAATAAATGTTTACTGAATAAATAAAGGCATGGGAAGTTAGCCAGTTTGGGCCCTGAACCAAAGTCCATCCTCCCTCCTGTCAGTTTCAAGGTGACCAGTCACACAGGTGGCCAGCAGCAGCCTGGTGACCTAGATGTGTCAGACCTTATCGGCTTTCCTCCTTCCTCATGTACTTACCCAGCACCTACACTCACAGTGCCCAGGCCAGGCTGGCCTGTTGTTTTTATAGAGGAGACAGACAGGGAGGAGCTTTCCTCCCCCACAGATATATTTTGCTTTCCTTCTTTTACTTGCTGAAAGGAGAATCAAGAAATATGGGGACTTTACACTTGAAGGAACTTGGTGAAGTCTGGTTGTACTTGATTCTTCCTCAGGTTTCCTGGGTAAATGTGTCTGGGATGACCTTACCTGCCACGTGGAACATTTAGCATTTAAAGGCAAGAGGCCAAGCACAGGCAAAGATGGGCAGCTTTTAGGCTGTTCAAAGGGTAAACCCAAAAGGCACCTCACAGCAGAGAGGCTTGGTTGTAGGAACACAGACATTTCTCCAAAGACAACCAGAAGAACACAGGCAGTTTCACCAAGCCAGGCTCACACTGTGGGGCAGGCCGGGGGCAGTCATGAGAAAGTTGTGGACATTTGGGCACCTTAGGCAAAGCAGACAATGTGAATGGAAAGCAACATGGAAATGTTTTTTTTTTTTTCAGCTGCCCTGGATGGCCCTGGGGACCAGACTCACAGGGGCCCCCCATTTCTATCACCCTTGGCTGGTGCTCCGGCCATTGGGCTTTCTAATAGCCAAAGCATACTGGGTATGAGCTAGGTGAGAATAAGGAGCCACCCATCTGAGGCTCTATCTCCTATGGCTAACTACTAATGAGGGAGGAGCTCACTAAAGGTGGAACAAATGATAGGGTTCACTCCGGGCTCTTTTGTTTCTGTCTCCTCATCTGTCTACTGGGAAACTGAGACTACAACAAAGGCTCTTGGTGGGGCCAACCCTAACTGGGAGGGAAAGGAGTTCCTGGGTCCCCAAAAATGGATAATTTTCCCTTTTAGGATCGTTAAGTTGCCCCTTCCAAGACCCAAGGGCAACAGGGCAGGAGGTCAGGCGGGGGGGGCGGGGAGAGGCACCAAGCCACCTGCTCAGCTGCCTGACATCACTGTGGTGTGAAAGGGAGGGAGTTTATAGACTGATTAGATGCTGTTGTTTTTAGCAGCAGCTGCTGGAGCCATCTCCTCCTCTCTTCCTCTCCTCCCCCTCCTCTGAGTCATTGTCCAGCCACCATCCATAGCAGAGGAGAGAGGGGACAGGGAGAGCTTGGCAGCCCTGACCCCACAGATAATACTCTGGGTCACCAGGTCAAACTCTCCCCTCTGAAGCTTTGCTGAGAGCTTTGGGAACAAAGGTATCAGAGATTCTCTTTTAGTTTGCTTTTTTTAAGATAAAGAAAGTGGCTCCTTTCAAGAGACTCCCACCCCACCCCCGCTCCAGAAGCCTCACAGAGTGAAGGAAATGGAGGAGCAATTCTCAGCCAGGGAGCCCTCTCCCAGCTGCCTGAGCTGCTGCTGTCAGGGGCTCGAGGTCTTTGTAACTGGTTGGCATGTGGGTCAGAGGCAAAATAACCACCTGACAGATTAGAAGGGAAGGGGTAGGGGCAGAATTTTCCATTTACATTCTAGAGAGGCCTCGCTGCTGCCTGCAGGTAAAGCTCCAGAGAGCAACAGGGGAAGGTACTGCTGTCATTACTTAATTATCTCTGGAGACCTGCTGGTCCCCTTGGAATTATAAGCAACAAGAGACACATGATTACAGAAGCCTCTGGAGATCACTGACAGCAATCCTATGGCAAGTGCAATAGGTAAGCCTCTCAAAAGAATAAAGAGGGGGGACAATAAGGAAACAAACCAGGGTGTCAGGCCCTGGTTATACTGCAGGGCCGCTTTCCATGGGGCTTCACTTCATGAATATTCACAGACTAACAACAGTATGTGTTATGCACCAAAAGTACTTTGCATTGGTTGCTTCATTTTATTTCCACAAAATCCCATCATATCTAGTATTAGACTGTTCCCACTTTGCCAAAACACGGAGAGGTAAGTTAGTTAAAAGTGCACAGCTATCAAGTGAAGAAGCCACGGCATTTGAACACAGCCAATCTGGCTCAGATCAGCAAGTTATATGGCCTCGGATCTTCTGATGCTACTCCATTCAATCAGAATCAGAAGATGGAGATGACGGAAGGAACTTCAAAGGAATCGGCTGCTCTCAGACGGGTGGATGGACAGATGAAGAAAAAGAGCCAGAGAGGTGAACAGTCTGCCAGATCACCAAGCTTGACACTTTCATTCTCCCAGCTGCCAGCCATCTCCCAGGGCTTCCTGTAACACAAGCTCCTGTTACACACAAGGCAGTGTGTGTGTGTGGTGGGAAGAGGTGGCAAAGTACAAAATCAAGAGCTTTTCCAGTTCTCCTTGGGCCTTGGAATCCCAGTCTGTAAAAACAAGGAGCTGAGCCAGAAAACCCAGGTTCAAAGAAAATCAACTCCAGCTCTAAAGTTCTAAGAGTCTGTAACTCCAGGACATTTAGAATCTTGTTGGGAAATAAGATAATTACACATAAAAAGTGAATGTAACCACAACAACACAGGCTTCGCTATAAGCCAGTCCTTATTAACTGCCAAAAGAACAAGCAGCAGTGAGTTCTACAGACCTTCAGAGGAGGGAGGGAATCCTACAGGAGAAACACTTCCATCTACAAAATACTTGAGCTAGTCTTCAAGGACAGGTGGGAATTAAGTAGAAAGAAAAGAGGATTCTCCAGGTAGGAGAGAAGAAAGCATAGGATTTACCACCAATAATACTGCAAGAGACCATAAAATAAATAGCTGATGTTGCATAGAGCCACGCTGGCCACAGTCAAGCTGTGGTATTAAAGAGCATGAACAGATCTAGATCTCAGCCTTTCCCACTTCTTGGCAACCTTGGCCTTAGACAAGTCACTTAATCCCTACCTTGGAGGAAAGTTATAAAGTACGTGATGCCGAGCACGGAAGCGCATGGTGTTTAAAGCATAAGAAACAGTACAGCAGTGAACAATAGTGCATGACAGTGGGTTCTGGTCAGGTCCCAAAACACAACAGCCAAACCACTAGCGGTGCAGCAGCCTTTATCATTCCAGAGGCCACAGGGAGTGTCAGTGCATAAAGGAAACCGCAGGGGAGGGGTCCTGCAGCTCCTTCTTGGCTCTCAGGGCAAATACCTTGGTGAAAAAAATAGGCTCTTTGGATTCTGAGTAGGATCACAAGCTGTGTTCGCCTGTGTCCTTACTAAGTACTCAAACACTAATGTACAAACCAATCTTATGATTAAAACCTTATAGGCACTTAGTAAACCACACAGTTAATTTTCAGGGTATGCCTCATTGCTCAAGTCAACATTTCCTTTTGGTATTTAAAGTAACCACATAGAAAAGAACCATATCTGAACTGATTCTTGCTCTAGTTGCATGCAGTCTGCAGGGGGAAAAAAAAAATCACCAGACTTGGTCCCCAGCAGTTCCTTTGATAATAAATCAGAGCAACTCTATGCGTGCACAGATCATTAATTTTCATAGCAACCAAACACAACTGTGGGACAGGTTTGCCTCCCATGTAAAGAGTACGACTTCCTGGATTCAATTCACTTTACCCATGCCTGCAAATCAGAGACTTTCTGTCTGCCAAGCAGTGGTCAGCAAGTATTTATGGAATGACTACCATGTGCCTGGAACACATTCAGACCACAGCACTGGACGCACTCGGAGTTGTGCCCTTTTCTACTCCTCAGGAGATTGTCTACCACATCATAGCGACATTTGCCATTAGCTGGTCATGTCAGTCTCTGCTCAAAAGTCCTCAGCAGCACCAAAGCACAATCAGGATGAATCTGAACTTCTAACAGTTTGGCTCAAGCTGCTCTTTCCAATCTATTTTCACACCACTCCTCAATATCTAACTGCAAACAATAGCTATTCCCTGCATGCTATCCTGCCCATCTCTTTGTTCAGGATGCTTCTGCACCAGCTTCCCCCATCTACTTCCACATGCCTGGGCTCAGGCTTTGAGGCACAACTCAGTGCCATTCCTTCCAAGTCTTCCCAGAACCTCATTTTCTACACAGATGGTTCTTAAGGATTGGCTGGCTTCTTGTTTTAACCAACAACTTTGAGAACATGATGAAAACGACAGAACCATCCTTAGAAAAACATGCGTGCATATAGAATCACACATACAGCTTAGGGATCCCCTGAAGCCAATGCATAGACCCCCAAACCCCCAGAGAATGCTGATCTGCATCCCTAGCCCTTTATATTTTGAAACAAGGTCTTGCTAAATTGCCCAGGCTGTTTTGGGTCTTCAGATATTCCTGCTTCGGCCTCCCCAAGTGGCTAGGATTGCAGACGCATATCACCACACCCAGCAAGGTCTCTGTTTTCTAGTACTGACAGCCACTAAGGACTTTCCAGTCTTTAGGAACTGCACTGGGCTAGAGACACAAAAATGACATCACAACTGTCTCTTTAAGTAGTTCACAGGCGAAAGGGAGACAGGCAGCAGCACAGTTAACGACGTCTGCTTTAAGAGAAACCTAAGGTACAGCAAACTTGATGAAGGATAACTTAACAGACCCTATTACCTTGTCAAATAGAATAACAGTTCCTTGAGGATGAGCCCTTTGAAGGTAGGACACTAATATCAAGTACGGTGCTATACACAAACAGAGGATTACACATATTTAGTATTTGTGCAATGTGAAATGGAGTGAATGAGGTGAAAGAGCAAATACAAGCACAGTCCCCACTGCCATCACCCATATTTATCACACAGACCCCAAAAATACAATTTAAATGGTCCCACGATGGACTGTCTATGCTACCCAAATTATCCCAGCCTAATTTATGGCTCTTCTCAACCTGAACTGCTTCAATCTCTGTCTCTGCAGAAGGAAGACACCATAAGGTATACATTTACAAGTTCCAACACTGTAATCTAACCACATCTCTTAGTTCAAAGGTTTTCTGCACCGATGTGGTTCACCTATCACCCCTTTCTGGGTGGTCCACAGATCGCTCAAAGGGGCTGACATTTTATGAGTAGAAGAAAGGGTTTTCACAGGTCAAATACTTGAGGGCAGGAAGTAATTTTAGGTGAGAAAAAGTAATTCTCTTTACAAAATCATATTGGTTAAATTTATAATCCTAGCTATTCATATGAAGCTGAGAAGAAGGATCTCAAGTTTAAGGTCACCTTGGCAACTAAGTAAGACTCTGTCTCAAAATGAAATAATAAAGAGTTAGAGACATACTCAATGCTAGTGCCTTTTGCTGGCAACCATGAGGGTCCTGGGTTTAATTCCCAGTACTTAAAAAAAGAGAGAGAGAAAGAGAGAGAGAGAATCTGGTCATGGTGGTGCATACCTTTAATCCCAGAACTCAGAAGAATGAGGCAGCAGTTCAAAACCAGCCTGGTCTACATAGTTAGTTCAAAGTCAGCCTGAACTACATGGTGAGACAGACCCTGTCTCAAAAAACCTAAGAGGGGAGAAAAGAAAAGGAAGAAGAAAGAAAGAAAACCTGCCATGACAAGAGAGACACCATGATGGGACTTAGATCTCTGTACTTCCACACCAGTAGATCTGCCATGTCCACTACCTGTGGAAATCACCAGGAGATAACTCGAGGGTTCAAACACAGCAGTGGGAAACTGAGGCAAAGTTGGCTTTCTGCATTTCACCCTCTGCTTATCTTCTCAAAGCACCTAGTCCCCAGGTAGAAGGAGACTCAAAAGCCACCACTCTGAGCGCAGTGGAGGCCCATAAAGAAGGAATACAACCCACCTCCTAGGTTCCCAAGAGCAGAAGCACGGCCCAGGGTTCTGCACACAAAACACGCTGAGGGCTGGGAGGACAGTGCCTGGCCCTGGGGCTGGGTGGCCTCCGGCAGTCACTGTTTCCTCATTACGAGGAGCTTGCACCAGTAATTCTGGGAATCCTGCACTTGTCTCAGAAGATAATCTGACATAACAACAACAGATAGTATTGGAGCATGAGCAAAACATTTTTTCCTTCCTCTTGCCCTGGATGGCCAATCTACAGCCTACGATGAGTCCTTTCCTTAAGGACTAAGACCACAGAGCCACCTGTGCCTTAAAATTAAGTCACAAGTCCCCAGAGTGGGTTTGCGACAGACTAATTCATTTGCTACTCCCAAATGACTACTCCACTATGCAGGGTTGGTGGCAAGGCAAGGCCTACAGACATCGCTGTCACACAAGCTTTATTAGGACCCAGGGTTCCCATAAGAGCTAGTGCCACTGATTTCGATTATTCTCACACAAGGCAACTAACTGGTTATAAAATAATAATAGCTTCAGTTGGATCAAAGCATATTTTTATACTGAGGCTGGCACCATAAAGAAAGAAACAACAGTGTGAGCAATTCCTTGTGCCAACTCAAACTATTTCTGCATGCAAACACTCCAGCACTTAGACCACAACACCCCCTAAGACAGAAATTGCAGGACGCCTCAGCACATTCCCCAGATAGTTCCATGATCAATTCAAAGCTTCCCCCCACTCCGACAAAGGAAAGACTGTTACCTTTCTATATCTACAGCCACAATAAGCTTTTGTGTGCTGTGTGTGTTTCCTGTGCTGGGAACTGAACCCAGGGCCTTGCGCATGCTAGGCAAGTGCTCTACTACTCACCTCCACATCCCCAGCCTTACACACTTAGCTCTCTAGTGGCCCTGCCTCATCCAACTCCTCTGCTCCAAATTCTAAAGCAAAGCTATGCTGGCATGGAGCAGGAGCAATCCCCTCCCCTCCAACGTATTCCCTTCTTCCACTTTTTTTTTTTTTTTTGACAGTAAAACCAAGAGAAGCAAATTACTTCATATTTGCATAAACCTTTTAATTTGCAAACCACCCACACATCCATGATCTCATCTGAGCCTGACAACAACCTAGTTGTTGAGGTAACCCTGCTCCTTTTCCCAGTGAGGCGTGCCACTGCAGAGGGCCATGACAGGGCTGGCACAGGGTAAGCGCACACTAAGTGCTAGCCATTTGCAGTACTATGAATGTGTGTTCCCTGCCAAAATTCATTTTGAAATCCCAGCTTCCAGCCAGGCGCAGTGGCACATGCCTGCAACCCCAGCACTGAGGAGGCTGAGGCAGGCAGATTGCCTCAAGTTCAAGGTCAGTCTGGGCTACACAGAGATCCTGTACCCCCCTCCAAAAAAAACCCAAACCAAAACCAAACAAAAACAAATCCCAGGTCCCAAAATGATGGTATCAGGACATGGGGCCTTTGGGAAGTTATTAGGTCATGAAGGTAAAGCCCTTGTGAGTTGGGTTAGTGTCCTTATACAGAGGCCAGAGGGAAAGTCCTCAGCTTCTTCCACCACACAAAGCCACAGAGAAAAAAAACCACCTGTGAACCAGAAGGAGACCCCTCACCGGACACTGAATCTGCCAACACCTTCCTCTTCCAGCCTCCAGATCTACGAGGAATCAGTGTCCGTGCTCACCAGCCATCGATGCTATGGCCATTTGCCCTAGCAGCCTGAATGGACTAGGACACCACTGAACACAGCAAATGCTATTTTGCCCACTCAAGGAGACAGAAACAGGCTCAGAGGCTGGAGAGCTGAATGCCTGGAGAGCAGGCAATGAGGCCTCTAGGGATGGGAAGCCAGCTGGGAAGGGAGGAGGCCTGGCGCAGGATTCTTTCCACCACCCTACAAATACAGGCCTCGATTGTTTCAGACCTCACTGCACATTTCCATGCAGGCCCAGCCACACTGCCGGGGAGGCCAGCAGTCCCCGCTCCTCCCAGGCCTCTGCCGGCTGCACACTAGGGCAGGAGTTCTCTGGACCCTGCATCCTCTTCTCCATAATGAAGGCGAACAAGTCTTTTTTTTTTTTTTTTTAACCCCCCTAACAAATGTCAAGCTTTCAGACCAAATGCCCCAGTTACAGGTTACAGAGTGTCGTTTAATTGCACTGCTGCCAGTTCCCTATCTGTTTCCCAGCTCCTGCTCCTGCTCCCACTCCCACTCCCAGTGGGCAGATTCTGAAACCCAAGGAGATTAAGTCAAGAGGGGAGAACAGGAGGGACATTCTCTCCTTGAACTTTCTTAAATGGAAAAGAGGAAAAAAAATGAAAAGAAAGGCCCATTTTCCAAAAAGAGGGCTGTGGTGATGATCTTTCCATTAAGCGGACCTGCATAAGCATCTATAGATTATTTATGCCGGGGGTGGCTGTGGAGCAAAATAAAAGAATCTTTGTACAACACTCACCACAGTTCCCTCCCTCTTTCCCCACAGCCAGGCATTTCACCCAGCTCCTTAAATCATCGAGCTCGAAAGCACCCCATCTGTGCACCGGCTGCAGCCAATGAAACCAAAGCCTGTGCTGACTTTGGCCTGGACTTGTGAATGAGCTTTTCTGCACCAATAGGGGCAGGAAGGAGAACACAAGGCCAATAAAGTCTTTTTTGCCCACTACTTTTCTCTTTTTTTGGTACCAGGAATTGAACTCAGGACCTTGTGCTTGCCAGGCAGGCGCTGTGCCACTGAGCTATATCCCCAGCTCACTACTTCTCACTCATTGCTGGTCTTCTCCCAGGCTCCAGCTCCATCTGTCCTCTTATTTCATCATTTACTGAGCTCATGCAGTCAAGCTCTGATCTGAAGATGTGGCCCGAGGATATGGAGGGGCTCATGAAAAGGGTGAAGGGAGGGACACTTGGCAAAGGCCCAGAGGCCTGAGATGCCCTTATCCACATATTCAAGGAATAGTGCTTGATTCCAAGTTGATGAAACAAAGTGAGGAAGCGGCAGGAGACCTAGCTCAAAAGCTAGGCTTCGCGAGACTGTCAAAGGCCCTCTACACCAAGCCAAACAGATCTGACAAACTTTAAAGGCCATGACCGTCTCTGTGTGCTCCACTTCTACCCACCTGACAAACACCAGTTCAAATAACTGCCTCTTCCAGAAATCCTCCTCTGAATACCTGCCCCAAGTAAAAATTCTTTTTGCTAATCTGAGATGCAGGACAACCTTCTGTGAGTCTCAGCTTCTCTGTTAACCTAAGACATAACTAACCTCCTACCTTAAAGATTCCTTACGAGACTTAAGTGAGATGGCATTTTTGTGTCAACTAGCAGTTTGTAGTATACAGAAGGTGCTGAACCTACTTTATTGGCACCTCACTTTTCTATGTACGTAGCACATCTTCCTTGCATTAAGATGTCTTGGCTTCCCCATTAGATATGGGCAAACACTTGCTGTGGAGATTTCCAACCAAAAAAAAAAAAAAAAAGGGAAAACTCACAATTTCCCTCCAAGTTTGCAGGCCTACTTCCAATGCTGAGAGAACTGGCTAGTCTTTTCTCTGACACAGCCTTCCATATCCCAATTTCCAAACAAGAGATTCCCCCGAAATTCAACAGGAATTTAGGAAAGATGGATTAGCTGATAAAAGAGCTGGGCTGGCTGAAACATGAATAGCATAAAGGAGAACAGCAGAGAAGGGAAAGTGGGGCAGAGTCAAAGTACAGCCAGGAATTTGAGGGCTCCTGATACCAGGAAACTTTGCACCCTGGAACAGGCCTAGAATGAGGGATTCAGTCCTCAGGCTTGGCTGAAGAGCCCCGACTGCCACAGACTTCCTGTGTCCAATCAGCCAGCTGGATAGGAATGTTCTACACCTGGTGACTGGAGCCCTCTTCCCTCTCTGGTCAAGGCTACCAAATCAGAGGCAAAGCAAGCAAAGCACCTCTTCTAATTTCTTATAAATAGATCAAGAACAACTCAAAAAAAAAAAAAAAACTTAGTCCAGGTCTGCATAAAAGTTTGTTTTTCCCTTAACGGCATGAAAGATGCTGTTTAAGGGAAAAGTCTCCCATGATCTTTTTCTCTTTGTCGTTCAGTCTAGTAAAACCAGTTTCTCCTCCCCTGGGAATCTAGGGCCAGGAGGGAGGAAGCTCCCCAGAGAATGAAGCTTGCAGTATCCAGTTCCTGGATTGCACAACTGAAATGTTGGATTTGTTTATTTCTTAGTAACCCCCAGCCTCAATGAGGCTTCGAAGGGAAGAAACAGGGTTGTTCTTCTGATTATGACCAAATATCATTCCATATTACTTCATGGAAAAGCCCTAAAGGTCTCTGCAGGCCAGTGGGTCACTTCCTCAAAAGGCCACTTCTGTTCCTTCCCAAAGGCCATTCACTTTGGTAATGCTCCGGCAGCCTCACAACTGTCCCTGGGGCTTGCCAGGAGATCTCTGACCTTAGCTAATAAACCCTCCAACATGGGGCTAGACATGTAGCTCAGCGGTAGAGCCCTTGCCTAACCCGGGGAAGGCCCTGGATTCAATCCCCAGGAGCAAAACAAGAGCAACAACAAACCCTCTACAAGACCCCGCTGCTCTTCAAATTCATTGGCCAAACAGAAAGCCCTCTTCACAGAATTTATCTGCCAACCTAAACCAAGCAAGCCAAGCATAAGGCTCCAATCATTCCTTAGCTCCTCCTTTCTCTGGCCTGCAAGCTGCCAGCCCCCAAAGCTTCCAACAAGGAGGATCTCTCATTTCCAACACAACACAATAAACCACTACCCTGCCCCTAGAGCTCATGGCTGTTTCTCAGTTAAGCGAGGCAGGCACAGAGGCCAGCCGTCCCTGTGCCACAGGTGGGGAACAACATCCTGGTCTCAGGAGGGCTTGTAACCTCTGCAACCTCAGCAGCCCAAAGGACCCTCCCCAGGGGTAGGCAGCAAAGGTCTGTAGGGAGCGAGTACCTTGGAAATGAGTTCATCATGATTGGCCAGGTGAGCCCTGCAGTGAATGCAGCTGTAGGTCCGATGGCAGGAGGGCAGATATGCCTGGAAAGTCTTGGATCTCGTCATCTTCACCATTGGCGCCGTTGAGCGTGGGGTGAACTCTGGGGCCGCCCACGAGGCCCTCCCACAGGACGGGTCGCACGGGAAACACCGGAAGACACAGGTAAAGGCCGTGGTTTGGCAGGGGGTGGTGTGGGGCAGGCTCCACACACTGGTGATGTCTTCAGAGCAAGGACCCTCAAGCAGAGGTCTAGGGCTGGTTCTCAGCAACCTGTAGTGCCAAGGTAAGGGAAACAGGATTAGTGAATGGAGCAAGTCTTCCTATAAAACAAGCAGCGTCTAAGTGTCACCCAGAGGTACAACAGGATAAAATGATCCCCTTCTGTCTGTTTCTTGTCTGTGCCCAAGCCACCCAAAAGATGGAATGGGAATCTCTCCACTCTTGCTGTTTTTCTAAAGCTGGAGATTCAGGATCAGCTCAGCACTCTAAGCAGCTACCCAGGTACCTAGCAAGCCAATATTCTCACCACCCACAAGATGGCCGGGGCTGAAGATGGCTCTGAGCAGCCCCAGGGAGAGGCCTGAGGACATCTATCTACCCCACACCCAGCTGTGGGAAGAGAACTCAGCATTCAGTAGTCACATACGGATTCCTATCCATTTCCAGATGCCGGGAGAGAGAGCCCCAGCACTGACGCCACCATCTATCTGCCTGTGCAGCCCGTTAACCCTGTATCAGCCTTGCCTAGGGACTGAGCCCAGGATCCAAAGGATCAACTTCTCAATCAGCAGGACCCTAAAGGGCTAGCCAGCTGGTTTGGGAGAAGCGATTCTCTTTGTTTGTAACACCTTGGTCAAAAACTGATGCCTGGCATGTTTTCTAAGAAAGGTTAGTAACTGAATGAAATTGATGGTGTATTCAGTCTCCTACAACCGAAAGTCACAAGGAGAGTGAAATTTCCCAGAATTTCTCCCTAACCCTCAGACTTCCCGTATCTATCCCACAATACCAAATCCCTTTTGCACCTCCTCAGCTCTCTTATTCTAGGGTGACCCATGGACACTGAGAAAGTGAGATGGCTCCCAGAGTGACCAAGCAAGCAAGACAGCAGGGCCCTGAGGCTGTAGATGCACTCTGTTTCTCGCTGGCTCACCTTGCTGGGGCTCTGGCACACGTCTATTCCCTGGACTTCACTAATGGGGGTGATGTTCCCACTTGCCTACCTCCCAGGAGAGCCCTGAGCGTTAATTAACACCTGCGTCATGCTTTGAAGATAAAATTATTTAGAGAGACAGGGAAGGAAGAAAAACAATCAGATCTTCCTTGCTGCACTGTGTCTGGGATCCATGCATCTGCGCATTTACGCAGTCCTCCTCCTCCAAACCTCACTGAGACTGACTCTTCCAAAGGGAAACTACTTGGGGCGGACAGTGTGGCTCAGTGGTAGCACAGTTGCCTAGCATGCATGAGGCCTGGGCTCAAGTCTTGGTACTGAAGAAACAAATTTAGTCAAACCAATAAAAACTCTCAGGTCTAAAGAGCTCAGTTAAATCCCCATCAATTCAATAGGCCAAGTATGGTGCTGTGTACCTGTAATCCCAGCACCCGAGAGACTGAGGCAGGAGGACTGCCACAAGTTTAAGGCCCTCCTGGACTGCAGAGAGAGACTCTGTCTCAACAAACAAAGCAAACAAACAGACAAACAAACAAAATCCACTAACGCCCCCGCAACCCACATCAACAGATTTATCAAAGAGAAGCTGCTCACCTCCTGACATCCCTTCCCCATACTCCTGAGACTTTGGAGTATGGCAACACTATGGCCAAGTCCTGGGTTCAAAGACAACAGTGGTTGCTAGGCCTTTCCCTGTGATGAGATTATGTCCCTTCTGCAACCCTGAACCATGCAGGCTCCATATCCAAGGTGACCGATGATATGTGAGGTACTCTGGGGATTTTAGACCTACAGGGACCAGGGGGCATAAAGTCATCCCTGTTTGGTCTCCCCTACTATCTTTAAAGATATGAAATCGGGTTAAACTGAACCTTATAGAAATGCTTGAAGGATGTGGAGGGGAGAAATGACTGAGAGTGCACACAGGACACAGGGCAGGAAAATACATGCATGAACCCTTGGACCAGAGCCCCCTTGTCACATCCTGAACATCCCTTGGATGGTGCACAGGGATTGAGAGGGACGGGCCAACAGCCCATGGTGACCAAAGCTATTGGATGCTGAAGAGTTACAGGTGGTAGAAAGAGCCAGGCACCCCTGCTGCGGTTTCCTGAAATCCCCTCAACCTCTCCATACCCCTGGCTCCCCTGGCAGGAAGGAGGCTGTCCAGGAAGGGGAGGGAAAGTGAGCAGGAGGCTCCCCCAGGGCCAAATGCTTCTGAAGGCCAGGGTCGAGCTGCCCCATAGGAGCAGCAGGAGCGAGGGGAGCACCGGGCCATCTTTTTACACAAACACCCAGGGGAGAAAGGGAAACAATGACCCTGGCTGCCTCTCCACGTTTACAGAGCAGCTACAGAGTCTGTTTTCTTATGCATGCAGACAGCTTCTAAATTATGCATTTCCCTGGAGTACAATTATTTCTTTTCTCACTTCTCTTCCGTAGGAAACCAAAAAAAAAAAAAAAAGTTCACAGGCAGGTTTCTGGATGTTCTCAGCTTCAAGTCCAAATTCCCAAACTTACTCAGTTACCTTCTGCAGAACAGGCATTTACAGTCTGTATTAAATGTCAATATGTCACAAACACACACCCATGCAGACACATTCACTCGTCCCTCGTCATGGCTCTGAGCATAAAAAGACAAGAGAAAACTCCACTGCCTGAGCACGGCCTGGGCTGTCTGGTGCTAGAGAATCCTGCAAAGCTGACACCACAGGCGTTAGCCTTGGCTGTGAAGGACTCTGGCCCTCTTGTTCCTTCATGTCAATTCCTAGGAACCCTAAAGTGCTGATTCTTTCCCTAAAGGAAAGAAAACAAAAGGGACTTGCCAAAAATGTAGCTCAGGCAACCAGTCCCGGACAAGCTAGAAGGAATGGGAAGGATGAAGGGGCAGGAAGGGAAAGCAGGCTGGCTGAGGGAGACAAGATGTGAGCCAGGGCCAGAGAAGTCACCATCTAGTGCTGTCTGCCTCCCCTTTCAGGGAAAACTTTAAAAGCTGATTCTTAGAAAGGAAAATAAAATAGGTGGATTTCCTATAAAGAAGGGAATTTGAGGTCTAGGGCTGCAGACCTCACCACCTTTTAATGTTTGGACTTTGGTCCCTATTAATGGAGCCACAGGGTCCACGGCTTCATGAGACCAGCTCACTGAGCATTTGTGAAGTCCGAGCTGGTTTCCAACAATAATCAAATGTGCTCTACATTTAAAAGCCTCCAGGCACATGTATAGATTAAACAGTATTTTAAGTGAACTAATAATCCATCACAGTGGAAATTAAAGGAAGATTTGCTACCACCCCCAGCAGGCTCATACTGACCAGCAGGGAAAGAAAGGATGTGAACTATTATGATTAAAAACAAAGATCTTCGCTACACCACCTCAAAAGCCAAATGCACAGGGAGCGCATGCCAAACCCAACCGGCCCACCTGACAGACAGCTTCTTCCCCCATGAATCACAGCGACAGCTAGAACTCAAGCCCCAAGCTTCTGAGTGTCGCTCAGAGGGACAGGGACCAGGTCCACACGCTTTAGTTACGCCATGAAGAATGTGAGGATGGACACACACACACACACAGCCACAGAAACTGACTGTGCAGGTAGAACTTGCTACGGGAAGCAACTCCTCCAGACCTGGACAGGACTGTCCACCAACATCTGTCTCCGTGTTCCTGTTTTCTTCGGGTGTTGGGTGGTGAGTAGGTGAAACCAGGAACAGAAGTGGGCTCTGGAATCTCACAAACCAGTTCCACTCCTTCCTAGACTTTTGCCAAGTTATCCAACCACTCTGGCCCTCAGCTTCCCTACCTCTAATAATAGCAAATAATACCAACCTACACAGGGTGCTAAGTCATTAAATGAGATGACCTAACCGGGTGTGGTGATGTGTGACTGTAATCCCAGCTACTCTGGAGGCTAAGGCAGGAGGATTTCGAGCTCAAGGCCAGCTTGGGTGTCCTGGGTCAGCCTGAGACACCAAGTCAAAAACAAAAACAAAAAGAAAAGAAAAAAGAGAGAGAGATGACCTAAGTGCTCAAACAGTGCTGGCACATAATCCACACAAATAATTGCAAGCTATTATTTTTAGTGGTCAGTGAAAAATAAAACAGATGCTACTACTTAAAAATGAAAAGAGGAAAACAAAACAAAACAGTCTGTGTGCAGGCAGATACATTCCAGTGGAATGGGTGACTTGCTCCTTCCATTCGGGTACTTTTACCCTGCAAGAGGGTACCACTGGGACATCTCTCCAAACCTAGGAATCCCTTTCCAAGATGATACAGGGTGTGAGAATGCCAGAGGAGCCACAGCATGCACTGGTACTGAGGTCCTACTATGAGGCGGCTTCTTTCATGGCTCCCTTCCAAGCCCTGGAAGACTCCTGAGCTGCTCTCCCTCTCATTTCAGTCGCTCTTGTCTATTTAAAAAGCAGCTTCACAGTCAGACACAGCGGCACACACACATAATCCCAGCAATCTGGGAGGCTGAGGCAGGATCACAAGTTCAGGCCCAGCTTGGGTTACTCAGCACCTTAGGAACACACTATCTCAACAAAAGGAAAATAAGACCTAGGGAAGTAGCTCAGCAGTGGAATGCCAGTGGGTTCAGCCCTTAGTGCCAAATAAATAAATACATGGATATTTATAAAAAAGAAGAACTGGAAGCAGTTTCAAATGTCAGTTGCATCACTTACTAGCTGAGTGAGACCTTGCACAAATTACTTAACTTTTCTGGACCTGAGGTCAATAATATTTACCCCAAACGGCTCTTGTGAAGGGGACTGAAGTCAGTTCACAGAGATGACGGACTCGGCACACAATAAACTCCAGATGTGCACCTCCCACCCCAACCACGCAGGTTTCAGCCACCTCCACACCCCCTACTGCACTGACACTCAAGGGTCTCGACGCCTGTGTCGGGAGCTCTCAGGTACATAGAGGATTTGGCAACCTGAACTAACTAGTTCCCCCAACACAAACACACTTGCACGGTTTTGTGGATGCCATTCCTCCCGTCTGACACAAACTTCCCACCTCTCCTCACCAGATCCTCACGGTCCAAAGTCTCATCTTGGATGTCACCTCAGCACTGGGCTGAGCAGGCCTGCCTCTGTGTTTACCTGTACCTTTGCCCTACTGACGCTGAAATTCCTTTGCTGCTTCTGTGCTCTATACTGGAGGACATGGGCCACACCAAGCCCTTTCTGTGCCCATGAAATCAACAGATGGGACAGGGCAGGGTTCAAATGCCACCGCTGGACTGAACTCCCTCTACTATTCATGGGGCTGAGTGGAACAGGCCGCCTCCCTGCACAGGGGCTCACAGGACACAGCGCCCTCCCTTCTCACTCCAGGGAATGAGGAAGGACACTGGTTACCCTGGGGCCTCACACCCCATCTAACCCAAAGCTCCCCTCACAACTTCCACTCATGTCCTGTGCTGAGACACCAGGAAGCCATGATTCTCTCAGACTACAGATTACCTTTCAAATCCTGGATGTTAACAGAAGGCCTGTCATTGGCACCCATGGCTGTTCTTTACGTTTTTGGGTCTAGGTTTCAAAAAAATGAACTTCTCAGAAAGCCTTAAAAGGAATTTAAAGGCCAGAGGGCAGGACCATGACTGCACACCCATGTTCTGTTTAACCATCTGTGAGGAACTCGAGAACCCTGGGTAAGTGGTGGTGGCCATGGAAAAAGCACAGGGCGAGCCATTTCTGGGCCTGGGAGACAGAAGAGGGTGAAGCAGGGCAACTCTGGGAGGCTAAGGGAGCAAGATCACCCAGCCTGGGCGATTTATTCAGACTGACCCTGCCTCAAAATTCAGAAGGGGCTGGGGATACATCTCAGTGTGAAGGCCCTGGCTTTGATCCCCAGTAAGGGGTTCAGTGGGAGACACATTATGGAAAACTCTATTGCAGAAAAATTGTCGTTCTTTCCCAGCCTTCTCTCCCCGGAATCCTGAAGCCAGCCCAGGCAGCACAGCCAGCCAGGTCCTCGGCCCGCAGTCGGGAGAAGGTCGCAGCGTAGTTAGTGATAGGGTGCAGGATCTAGAGACAGAGGCCCCTGAAGGCATTCTGGGGGCTTCTCACCAGCCAGGTGACAAGGGGCGAATTGAAAGGAGGCCGTAGGGCCTGCCTCCTGGCGGAGACCTAAGAATCAAATATGACAATGCCAGGAGGTCTTCAAACACAGCACAGCACACGGTTAACAGCTGGTCACCTTGATTAGCTATAGGCTTCCTTACCAGCGAGGAAGAAAGGACACAGGGCTAGTTTCTACTTGCAAGACCAAAGGAACAGTGTCCCTCAAGCCCAAGTGGATTCACAGTGGTCAGCAGGCTAAGGCCTAAATCTGTCCACTTACAGGCACATGGTGGTTCAAGTGGCTTCACTGGAGACCTGATATGACTCCAAACAGACGCTCCACCACTCTTTACCTCGGGACAGTTACCTTTGTGGTGCGCACTGATTCTGTTAATCTCAGGATGGGGCCACTGTCGAAAACTCTGCTGAAAATTTCTTATTAAAACTCTGATGGGCTGAGTGGGGTGGCACACGCCTTTAATCCCAGCACTCGGGAGGCTGAGGTAGGAGGAGAGATGTGAGTTCGAGGCCAGCTTGGGCTACAACGTGAGCGCAAGGCCAGCCTCAGCTACATAGTGCGACCCTGTCTCAAAAAACTAGGGCCGGGAGTTTGGCTCGGTGGCTTAAGTGCCTGTCTGGCAGGCGTGAGGTCTTGAGTTCGATCCCCGGTGCCACAAAAAAAATGAATAAATAAAATAAAACTCTCATGAGCAGGCTGGGGATTAGCTCAGCAGCACAAGCGCCTGCCTGGCAAGTACAAGGTTGTGAATTCCATCACTGGTACCTAAAATAAAACTCTCATGAGCTAGGTCTGGGGATTTAGCTCAGTAGTACAAGCGCCTGCCTGGCAAGCTCAAGGTCATGAGTCTGATCCCCAGTATCCAAAAAGAAAACTGTCATGAGCTGATATTCAACACACGAAAAATTAGTATCAGCATCTTATAGATACCTGTCATACAGCGCTGGACCCCAGTGGTAGTTCAAATCCATCGAGCTGATACTAAAAACCAGGCTAGATAGGGCCAAGAAGGCCTTCACCTTCAAAAAACCCAAATCAACCATTCATCTCAACCCCTGATACAGAGTCTAGTCTTGATTTCCAGGGGATTATCTGTCAGACCATAATCCTACATGGCTCTCAGATTCCTTCAGTTCTTTAAAGTCCTGATTCCTCGTTGTAATGATGGCTGTCAGCTAAATCCCGCCCCAGAGCTACAGAGCCATCGGTCAACCTTCATTTGGTTAAGACCTTGATTTCAGCGAGGTCACATAATATGACCACCACTGAAAGGCAGGCGCCTCTGTAACCTGTTAGCAGAGCAATGAATGCATTTACCACTGGACCCCCGGTCCAGCACTTCACCTGGGGAGGCCTCCGCACCAGCCTCGCATCTGTCAGGACATCTGGGGAGCAAACAGGCCGTTCACTTTGCATATCCTGCAACTTATGTCTCACTTACCAGTTATTAGAAATAGTTGTTGCTGGCTAGGTATCAGATAGATCAGGTTTTACTCCAAGTAGGATTGGCAATGTCAATAAAGAATGGGATGGAGCCAGGCGTGGTGGTGTGCGCCTTTAATCCCAGCACTTGGGAGGTTGAGGTAGAAGGAGCTTTGAGTTTGAGGCCGGCTTGGGCTACAATGCGAGCTCAAGGCTGGCCTGAGCTACACAGTGCGACCCTGCCTCAAAAAAACAGGGCTGGGAGTTTGGCTCAGTGGCCTAAGCGCCTGCCCTGGCAGGTGCGAGATTGTGAGTTCAATCCCGGGTGCCGCAAAAAAAAAAGAATGGGATGGTCCCAAAGTATCTGTCTGAAGACAGGTTACTAAGGACCCTTGGTAAAAGTTCAACTTTTTCTTTCCTTATACAAATCCAAGCTCCAAAAAGGATCTGAGTTGACTTAGGAGAACAAATATACAATACAGAAACTTTCGTAATAGACTAAGGTAGAATAGGGTAGATACTAAAATTAAGAACAAATGGAGCCATGCGTCGTAGCACACACCTGTAATCCCAGCACTCAGGAAGCTGAGGCAGGAGAATCACAGTGAGTTTGAGCCCAGCCTGGGCTACATAGTGAGTTCAAGACTAGCCTGGACTACAGAGACGCTGCATTAAAAAAAAAAAAAATTTTTTTTAAATAGCAAATGGCCAATCTGAATAGAAATGCATGCTGTCAAACTGCTAAATAATTACTGAAGTTCAACTGGGAATTTAGCTTTGAGCTCCAAGTCATTAGGGCAAAAGAGAAAATATCAAAAGGTTTATATCCCCTATAAAATAAAAGTACCTTGGTCATTCAGGATGTAGATTTTGACAGAAATTTTCCTGTGGTGGCTGTAAAGAAGATGATAAACAAACAATCCAGTATTCAAAAGCCTCAGAATATCCCAAGAATTCCCACCGTGTAACCATCTTGCACGACTGTTTCTGTTTTGTTTTGTTTTGTTTTGTTTTGTTTTGCAACAGGGTCTCGCCATGTAGTCCAGGCTGGCCTCAAACTCATTGTGTAGCCCAAGCTAGCCTTGAACTTGTAGCAATCCTCCTGCCTCAGCCTCCTGAGTGCTGGGATTACAGGCATTCACCACCATGCCTGGCACAGCTGTTCTTTAGAGTATGCCTCCATGAAAAAAGACAACGTGACAAACACTAAAGTGCACTTTGGGAAGTGGGACCAGGAAAGGCCAAGAACACGAATTTCCCATGGTTTGGGGGGACCCTGAGATAATGCAGACTTTCAAGAGGCAGAGAGGCACTACAGTGTCTTCTGACAATGCCCCCTGAGTATCACCGGTCACAATCAGGATCTTGAGTAACAAAAACATGGGCAGTCTCTGATGGGTAAAGTCCAAACCCTAACTGCACGCTAACAACTCTGGCCTCCCAGTTCTACTACCTCTCCAAGCTTCAATCTCCAACTTTCGCCCCCGAGATGCTCCTGCCTGGGGTCCCCCCTGCCTGCTCCCCAGCATTCTCCTCTCAGCCTCTCAAGCCTTTTACTCTTGCAACGCCTTTTCTAAAGGACTCCACTACTCAGTTTCCAGCAGGCCCTTCAAGCTACCTCCAAGGCAGAAATGCTTGGGTGCATCCAGAGCCAGCGGCAAGTTTTGGGGGAGTGGCCATGGGCAGAGGACGTGCCTAGCATATTTAAGGGCCTGGGTTTGATTCCCATCATCAGGGGAGAGAAATGTTCCTGTAACATGGCGGGGGGGGGGGGCATAAACCAACATCATTGTTTCTTTTCCTCTCATCACCTCCACTCTAATTCTCTTCTTCATGAAGGCCCAGCTGCCCAAGCAGGAAACATTCTTTCTCTCTTCCTTCTATGTGGCATTTCATTCGTGCCCTACACAACTGGTTCTGTGCTGTTTTTATTTTTGTTTTTTGTGGAGTTTTTTGAGGCAGGGTCTTACTATATAATTCAGGTTGGCTTTGAACTCACTGTGTAACCCAGGCTGGTCTCAAACTCATGACCATCCTCCTGCCTCAGCCTCCCAGGTGCTGGGGTTACAGATGTGTGCCGCTTAGCCCAGCTGGTTCTGCCCCCGTACCATCGTGACACACACACAGTCACCAGTAAGCTCCACCCTCTGCCCTATGGACTGTGCTCCCTCCTAACTGGACTAGGCGCTGACTCAGCTCTCACTTCCCCAGCCATTCTAGAATCCTCTTTATAAAACACACTCCCATCACGTCTCTCATGTTTCAAAGCCTCCAGGACACAGTCCAACCAGTCAAGAGCAGGGTTCAGCTCTGCTAGTCACATGGCCTC
>RJWM01006192.1:0-86182 GCA_004363535.1 Dasyprocta punctata | reverse complement strand
GCTATCCTGGGTCTTAGTGTTGTGGACAAATCTTCCTGCACCGTCTCGTGTTTAACTTTGGGTGATTATTACAAAACAGTATTACAAACCCTGTGTCCTGTATGTAGTTGTTCTCCCTGTAACCCCTGACTACAACAGAAGGAAATACAACTTTCCCGAATTTGTACTTTTAAACTTAGTAGAAGATACATGATAAGAAAGGCTACATACTGCTGTTGAATTACCACTTTATCTATCATAAATATAGATGTCAATTTAAAAAGCTATCCTGCAGGGAAGATCTAAGGTTCATTGATAAAAATAATGGGTTAAATCTCTAGCTCCTCGGGGTTGATTGAGGAATACTGGTCATCACCCGTTGATGCACGTGACTGTGCCATGATTTTCGTGGCCCCTCTAGATATTCAATCTTTCACTTGTTTTAATAGAATCTTAGAGTAGCTGAGTCCTCGGTCACCTAGCTGCCCCTAGTTTTATCGCTGACTGTGCTGTTGCCCGAATAACTTCCATTCTCCAGACATGTTCTTGTTACCTGCGGTAAGGTATTTCTTGCTGATCAGTCTGTATCCTAGGTTTGACTGGTTCTATTTCCTTTGGGATGGTTAAGGAAGCAACTGTATATGGTCTACAGAAGTGTTTTGATTGATCAGTTTGATGTATTTAAATTCATTTCATGTAATTAGTGCTAATATCTCCTGCATATTGTACAGCAGCATTACTTTATTTTCTGCCTGATTTTCTAAAAGCATTTGAATGTTTGATCTTAGCTTTATCATAATTAACATTTTTCCAGTCTAACTGAAAAAAGAAAAAGAAAGAAAAGAAAGGAAAAGAAAAGAAAAGAAAAGAAAAGAAAAGAAAGAAAAAATCTGTAGGAAAAAGCTGGAGCTCCTTTCTCATGTACAGGTAGTCAAGATACTGGGATGCCCGTAGATTTTAGTGCCTATGGGATTGAATGTTAGCTCTGCTTGGTGTACTCAAAATTGCATGTCCATTTACTCTTAATGCTATTCTTTGCCATTGCTTGAAGAGCTTAGACTAATGCTTTTCAGGCATTGAAATGTGTAAATAATGGACTAATTTTTGACTTTTTCAAATCTTTAACTATAAGGTTCAAACTTAAATCATCAAACTGGTTAAGAAAAAATATGGTTTGCTTATAACAATGCAGCAAATTTTAAAAATTATTAAATAACTACTTGACTGATTGTACAAAATAAACTTTTGTTTGTAGAAGAAGGACATGATGGTGAGTGTATGTAATGTTTAACGTGTTTGATCTGGTACATACTATGGTATGGTTATTTTCCTTTTGATAAAGTTTACCATTAATTTTTTTTATTTTTAGGGATTCAGGTATTTAAGTATGGTGTTCAACTATCTTTTAAATATAGTTGTTATATTTCGGGTACATATCAAACACTCTATTAAGTGTGAGTGGATCATGGGTCTTGAGATAAAGGGAAGAATAATAAAATGTATATGATAAATGTCAAAATAGAATTTTATACTAAGTAGAAGGAAGAAGGAAGAAGGACACACCTTCTTCTAAAGCAAAAGGAGGGATTCCAGAGTGCAATTTCAAAAGCGGTAAGTTGGCTTAGTGTGATGTCTTATTTTGAGCCTCATTTTGATTGTATTAAGAAATACTGATGCATTACTTACTCACAATTATTGTATTGATCATTCTAGGTGATTCAGGAGGCACAGAGTCTGTACTTCTTCATGCAAAAAAGAGCATCAGGTGGTTTTTCTTTTGACTGGAATGACTGAGCTGCCCAGCCATGTCTGTGAGGTTGTTTCCAGAGCATATGGGCACGTGAGTCAGTAGAGGAGTGTGGAGAAAGCCCTCAATGGGGAGGAGCAACTTCTAATTTTGTGGAGGTCTGGATAGGACAAAAGGCAGAGGGAGGAAAACTTCTTGATTTTCTTTGTGAGCTGAAACGTTCTTCTTTTCCTGCTCTTGGGTGTCACAACTCCAGGTTTTCTGGCTTTTGGACTCCAAGATTCACACCAGGGGCCCATGTTGACTTCTGGAACTTTAGCCTCAGGCTGAGAGTTATCTCTTGACTTCCTTGGTCCTGTGTTCTTTGGACCTCGACTTGATCATTCAGATAACCCACTGTCTGCATGTTTGTATACATAAACTCATATGTAAATATCAGAACTCTGGTTAATACAGTCAATAAAGCCACATGCATAAATTTGCTTTATAGGGACATAATATGTATGTCTCCTTTCCAGGAGCTCACAATCTGAGAAATAAGCCTTTATATAACATAACAGGGATAACGTAACCATAGGAGTTTTAACAAAGTCTGGGAGCAGCACAAAATAGAAATACCTGAGTTTATGTGTGAGATTTGTAGCTTGTTTCTTGATATCAGAAGTGATTTTTTGGGCCTTGGGGATAAAGTAATTTGCTTAGATCAGGACACTTTCAAGGCATCCTTCAGCCAAAGGGATGAGCACGCATGAAAACCTGACCTTAAAGAGCATTTGACAGGCCCTCCATTTAGTGAGACTACGGGGTGAACAAGAGAGTGCACCAAAGAGAACACTAGAGAAGTGTGCAAAGGATGTAAAAGTGATACCTCCAAACACAGTTAGATTTACTTAATCCAGCAAATTTAGATAATCATTTAGAGAAGTTTTGTGGCATAATTGGCCTTGATTGGTAATGTTCTTATAAAGTAAAGAGAATTGATTACTTTTTTAGTTGTCTAGATAAAATATGTTGAGATTCTGGATGAATGAAATTATATAAGTACATGGAAATAAAAGGACACATTTTAAAACAAGTGTTTAAAAAGCAGAATGTGTGCAATAGGAAGTCTCAGTGAGTTTTGAAGATAAAGAATGCATATCTGTTTATTTACTTTACAGTTGGGCTTAGTAATTAACTTTACCAGTTTTTTAGTAAAGCTCATGGTGTGTGTGAATCTCTGAGATTATGCAACTGGATAAATTTGTTTTCCATTCTTTTCTTAAAAAAAAAAAAAAAAACAACCTGTAGAGGAATACACTATAAATCACTGGACTCTTCAATGGGGGCAGTACTGAGGAAGGAGAGAGCCACGTGGGCTTCCTGGAGAAGGCTGGGGTTAACACAGAGGAGAGGAAATACAAGATAAAGACAAGGTTTAAGTGAATGAACAGTTGAAAATACAACTACACAATGTACGAACTGTAGGCAGACAATGGCTGGCTGTGCTGGATGGGTAGGCAAGGATTAGAAACTGGAGAGCTTCACAAAGCATATTAAGTAGTTTTTCATTTATTCTGTAGGAAGTGGGGGCCATTGAGTGGTGTATGTATGTGTGTATTTAAGGGCAGTGGTGTGGAAATCTTTGTGCTTTAGACTTAGATCTACAAAAACTGATTCTTGGTGTCCACAAGAATAAATTCCTAGACATCCATTAGGAATGGCATCTGGTAGGTGCTGAAAACAAAATACCTGTTTTCCCTTTGGAGGTCTGGATAATAGAGGTTCTACCAAATTAGAGAAAGCACCAGATGACCAGTTTAGAATACACTATATTTAGAAAGGAGATTTAAGAATTGCAAATAGATTTGTGCTTTACTAATTGGGTATGAGCAGGAAGCATTTAAGTATTTTGCTATTAATTTTCCTTTATCTAGTTTTATGTACTAAGTTCTACGGGATAAGAGGTTAGAGTGGAGTGAACATATTTGCTAAAAAATAGAGAAATACAAAAGTTGTTGATGTTTTAAAAGATTATAAGAAGTATAATGCAGTCATACACTGAATAACTGGTTGTTCAATAAGCAACCAGTCACATATATGAAACTGGGTTCATAAGATTATGATGCAATTCACAAATTTCTCTTGTCTAGCATCATTGTATCCATTGCAGTGCTATGACATAATGCTACAACTAGACTTAATATCCTCCTTTCCTGGATGTACAACAAAAAGCTGTTTGCTTTGACTCTTAAGATATTCTGTGTTGAAAACAGCTAGGATACTGTACTTTCCATGCAGTTATTTCTGTGTTTCTTTGTTTCCATGATCACAGCTTCAGCTCACTTATCACTGATTGATACTTTAATTTTGATAATGACAAGGACTGTGTTTGCGCAGTCCTTTGAATTTCTGCCTACAGTAATTTGAACATGTATTATATTACGTAGGGCTATTCATATGAAAAAGAAAGTAAAAGAAATATTTTGCCAACAATATACATGATATTTCTACCAATTATTAAAACTAGGTAGTATAATATTAAATCATTTCATTAAACTCTTTATTCATAATAGCTAAGACAATTGCTTCATAAAATTGGATGTCAGTATAATTTTTGGAAGTTTTATTTTACAGAAATACCTCAAAGCTATTTTTTTACTAATTTTAACCTTGTATACATTTCTCGTTGATTGACACAAACATATAAATATATCAAACCATGTTTGCAAGCTCTTGTAGAATGCTATGCTAGAACATGGTGGCAAGAAAGGCACAAGGGACTCAAGCCTTCTCTATATACTACCTACACATCATTTTCTCAGATAATTTTGGAGATTTATCACTGCTGCATGAGTCTGAGATTACACTACAAATTGCTCCTAGGAAGGTGATTATATTGGGCCAAAATAGGTATTTTTAATTTGAAATACATTAACCAATTAATTTAAAATAGTAATAGATTTTAAAATGTTTTAAAGTAATATTTCTTTTCATAGGAATAATGTAAGTTGCTCATTAAAATGTATCAAATGATACAAGATGTGAATTTAGAAGTCAGATCTTCTATCATTTGTCTATCAGACTATGTATTTACCCAGCTTTTATCACCATGGTAACTATGCATCTCTGGAGTGCGTATCAGGGTCGAAAGCTTCTATTCAACTTTCTCATTAATTCAGACTTACAAAGAGTTGCACATTTTAAATAAGTTTCCTATATCTTCTGTCTGGAAACATAGGAGGAAACACTTCAAGATCTTAACTGCAATGCTAAAGCAGTCTTAGAAGACAATAAAGCTTCACAGATAGAAGTGCGTCTGAGGAGACGGCTGCCTTACTTTTTAAATGGTATCAGTGTTTGGAAATTACATGTTTAGTAACTTATCATTTTCTAAACTTGCACCATTTCTTAAAATGGTGTGGGAATTGACATTTTATCCAGAGTTTTCTCAAAGGATAGGCAGAGCAACTTGTTCTATTTCCCAGAAAAAGAATCAGTAGTTTTCTTTTAAACATCAAAGCTACTGTTATAGAGGAATTTAATATCAGCACTTAGAGATCTGGAAAAGTATTTTTCTGTGTCCTTAGAAGAGATGGTGACAGGACTGTCTTTTGAGATATAAAGTGTAAATTTAGACAAAATATAATATCAAAGCAATATGCAACTTCATCTTATAGGAAAAAAAAATAAACACCAGCAGCAACAGTTACAAAAAACAAACAAACTTGCTTTGTCTCATGAGAAGGATGTGACAGTTCCCTACAAATTATAATTAATAAATACAAAATATGAATGTATCAATCACTTATGGCACTTCTTGATTTATAGGGATATCTAGGAAGGCAAATCAGAAAAGCAAAATGTTGGCAATGCCCATCCTGAAAGGTTTAGAGTAAAAGAAATGTCAATCAGCTTCTGTGCTTTCTTCATTTTTTAAAATAAAAGATAAAAAAATCCACATGTATTAAGTTTCGTGATATTTGGCATCAGTTTTCACAAATAATTCTCATTCCTGTTTTTTTTCCTCCCTGAGATGGATCGATATAATTTGTCTTATATCGGTAGATTATATCTCAGAAATGAATTCAACACCATACTCTAGTCTATTTCTTACTACAACCTAATACATCAGTTCTCTGTTTTCAATACTCTCCTGATGAAACTAATTTGTATCTGTATGTTTAGTCAGGATCAAATCTGGGTGCAACGTTTTGACCAAATAAAGTTAAAACCAAGTATGGGCGAATTCAACAAGGAAAATAAAACACAGACGGGACCGAAGAGTTCTCCTCAGTTTTATTTTGTTTTTAAAAGTTTATCATTATTATTATTATTAAAGTCCTTCAGGCTTATACTAACTTTCAGCTGAAGGAAGGGGAAGCCATTTATGTAGATTTGACCGTAAAGTTGAATGCACATGCTCAGAGAAGTGGAGAGCTCCCCCAGGCACAGTGCTGTTTGGGTTCTAGCTCCAAATCTGACAAGACCACCATAACTCTAATTTCGTATTCAGAGCAAGCTAGTGACATATATGTGTGCATTATTAATACCTGTATTCCTTTCCCCATTGGGTGCTTGCTATGTGAAAATTATCTAAGCAGAAAGGAAACAAAAATTTCCTCAGGAAATAGCTTTTCTCTCTTCTGTGGTTAATGGAATTTTGACTGGGATAAGCTACACATGATATACAAGACACATGCGGTTGCTTAGTCTTATCTCCACTTGGAAAATTGTTCTTATATATATTATCACATTAGCACATGTGGTTTTAGCAAGTAGCTTTCTCTTTGCTTTCTGACAAGTGATAATTTTATGACTCAGGGCAAGAAGGAAGGGTTTTTTTTTCCCCTCTCTCAAACACTGGGAAATAGGCTTCTTTGTCTTTGTTGACTACATTTCAATGGAATAGCTCCTAGGTCCTGAGTAATTCCTAAACTGTGAAACCATTACAGTGGAATAAGATCGACAATGGTTATATGGTATTTCTTCTCCACATGATAATTTCTAAGATGGATTGTGGCTATGTTGTACAATTCTGAGACCATACTGAGGACTATTATTCTCCAAACGGGTAAATTGAATGATGTATCAATCATAATCAAAAATGCTGTTTAAAAAGATAAAAAACTCCTCTCATATCTATTCCTCCAGATGAACTACCATCTCACTTTGATTACAAAGGGCCATGGTGCTTCTGCAGTCATAATTAAAATGCTTATTCAGTATCAACTTTGTGGTTGCTCCCTAGTGGCCTTCAGTATATGCAGAACAAGGAGATAAAATTCTTAACCTTTCAGTACTTCAAATCCAGTGGAAGGAAAAATACATAAGCTGGAAATTGTAATAGAGATTTTTGAAACTGTGGTGCAGCAAATTTTTGATTATTAGAAAGTCCCCTGGAAACACAGAGGGTAGTTACATAAACTGATTTTAATACCCAGGACAGTTGATTAAGGATTTTATATGTGAGAGGCATGGAAACATTAATGACAGCAGGAATGGGAAATGTGCTGGGAACAGGACACGTAGCAAACAGCATATGAGATCATTGTAATCAGAATGAAACTCAGACATGAAATGTAAATGATCATGCAATGGCAATCTATTGATCAGTTTCAGAAAAGAAAGACATAATGTGATTTGTACTTGGGAATTATCATTCCGGCTACTAAATAGAAAAAGAAATCTTAGAGGACTAATTGTAGAGGAAGTTATCACTCTGAAGATTTTTCAGCAAACTAAGCAAAAGATGCTGTGTTGTGGAAAGTTTTGGTTTCTGGTCAGTTAACACCCATCAGATGATTAAAATCTAAAACTGTCAGTGGTGACAATAGTTTTCAGTTTGCTGCTCCATGTGAGTGACATATCCAGGGAAACCCTCTTCTCCTTCCCCTTCATTAACTTTTCTTCATTATCAACAACCGAGTCCCGAAGGCCTTTGCAGTGCCGGAGTGAGAGTGTGTGTTCTGTTGTTGTATGGAGTGTGCCGTAACTTCTGTGAAATCCAATTGATTGGTAGAGTTCTACAAGCCATTGACATCTTTAATGAATTTCTGGCAACTACTTCTAGTAAACAGTGATAGAATGGTGTGGAAAGCATCGGAGAAAACTGAGTGCATGTCTGTGTCTCCCATGCATGTACGGGTGTTTGCTATCATGTACTAAATTCTGTATTAGGCCTGTCATGCTTCTCTGGATGGAATGCAAGCCTTCTTTACTCACAGCAGTGCTGTCTACTTTAGAGTGCATGTCACATTGGCTGGGAGTTTGGCTCAGCAGCTTAAGCGCCTGTCTGGCAGGCGTGAGGCTGTGAGTTCGATCCCCGGTGCCACAAAAGAAAAAAAATAAAGTTCATGTCACTTATCGTTACTAAGGCCAATTTAGTCTTCTTTGATTTAAAGTTAGTCTTACATAACTCCACATTAATCTTAATGTATTTTTTAACTTTATATATATATATATATATATATATATATATATATATATTTTTTTTTTTTTTTTTTTTTTTTTTTTTTTTTTTTTTTTTTTTTTTTTTTTTTTTTTTTTTTTTTTTTTTTTTTTTTTTTTTTTTTTTTTTTTTTGCGGCACCGGGGATTGAACTCACAACCTCGCGCCTGCCAGGGCAGGCGCTTAAGGCACTGAACCAAACTCCCAGCCCTGGTTTTTTGAGGCAGGGTCGCACTATGTAGCTCAGGCCGGCCTTGCGCTCGCGTTGTAGCCCAAGCCGGCCTTGAACCCACAACACTCCGCCTACCTCAGCCTCCCGAGTGCTGGGATTAAAGCGTGCGCCACCACGCCCGGCTCTTAACTTTATATTTAAAGTGAATTTCTTATAAGCATTAAATATTTGGATCTTGATTTTTCATTTAATATGCTTATCTCTTTCTTTGGTTGAGGTGGTTTTAATCATGCTTATACTTAAATTAACTTTTTTGTATTTTTTTATTTTAAAATAATTTTGATACTTGTTTCATATTCATTTCAGCTGTTCTTTGTTTCTTTCACTCACTTTGTTTTCACCCTGTTTAAATACTGGCACTTTTGTGATTTTTGCATTGCATCCATTGCTGATTTACTTTCTCTACTTTTCAATTTTTATTCATCTATCAATCCATCCATTCGTTTATCCATCCATTCATTCATTCATCCATCCATCCAACTATTTCTTCAGTTATGTATTCACATACTTATGTGAATGATGCCTTGTTTTATTTTCTTTCTTTCTCTTGTGTTTGAGCTTGATATATTTCTAGGAACAGTAAACAAATGAGAAAATGTCTGTTTCAATATATTATAAAATATTTTCTCTAGCCTTACCCACTCCATTCCCCATATCTCCTCCTTTCTTTCAGAAATTCCAATTACATGCATCAATAGAACACTCCAGCTTGGCATTGTGCTTAATAGTTAGCAAGTTTTGAGGATTTTATTCTGTCTCCTTTCATGCTGAAGAATATCACATTTTTAAAATTTCACAAATCTTTTATATTGCAGCACTTAATCAGCTGTTGTTATCTAATTCAATTTTTTTAAAAAAATCAAAGATATTGTGTGTTTTATCTCTAGTATTTTGATTTGGATGTTTTTTATGACTTGTATGTCTCTACACATTCCATATTTCCTTAAAATACTAACAAAGAATAGCATGAAAACACTCACTGTGATCCTATTCTTTAATGGGTAATGTTGTTTATTTTGATAATGAGGCTTGACCGCAAGACTTTGCACTGAGCTTCATAACCAGCCTCCTAAACTCTACTGCTTGTTCTTTCTTTCTTTCTTCTTTTTTTTTTTTATTCTTTTTCCAGAGTGCAGGATTGTAGGTCTGCAACACTATGCCCAGTTTTTGGTGACTATTTGTTCTCCTAGTTATATGTTATATTTTTAAGCCAATTTTGCATGCCTACTAATCATTCTATCATCTCAAGCACCAGCAGCTTTACCTTGTTTGGGCACTGGATTACTTCCATTCAACTAAATATTTCATATTTTAGAACTTTGAGCTAGCATCCAGTTAAATTCTTAGAAAGATTTTGATTTCTTTGGGATTTGCTCTTCACCTTTCTTAGCCAATTTCTTAGTTAGTTATTTTTCTCCTTGCTGAGACAAAATACCCAACACCCAAAATTAAAGGGGAAAAGGTTTATTTAACTCACAGTTTATAGATGTTTCAGTTCATACTGAGCTGGCTCCAAGACTGGGTGACGTGGCAGAGGGAATCACAGAAGAGAAGGTATCAAAGCCACAAGGGTCATTAACAGCACCTTTCTTACCTTTTTAGATTGTGTAGGCTACCTGGGTTAGGGTGGTGCCAAACCAATTTGGTAATCACACACCCTTAATCCCAGCATTGCACCGAGAATCAGTCACATACTTTAGCTCCGGCCACCTCTGAAAAAAGACCCACCTGTCATTGGAGACGAGACTGTGTGAGGGTTGTAGGGGAGCGAGATTCTGACTGCGGCCCCACGGTCCTGAGGCCCGTGCTGACTCGCGCTGTCATTGCTCTTCTCTGTACACCAGGTCTTACAGTGGGGACCATGGTTCCTCATCTGGAAAATTCAAGGGCAATGGGCTTGACTGCATCACAGAGTGGCAGAGATCCAGTGGTAGCACTTAATTACCAAAGGCAGGGTGTGCATACTGTAATGGACAGCAAAAGCAGAACAATGGCCAGAATAATAAGACATGTGCAGATTATGCCTATGGCATTGGCTAATCAGGAGCACTGTTCCCAAAAGTGAATTAAGTGGGAAATCTACAAAATTTTTACTAGATTTATATAATCAAAAAATTTGAGGGCGAACAAACAGAAACCTATTTCAATTCATGGTAACAGGGAATCACGGGCCCTCAACCAGGCCCTAGATTTGAGCTAGTTTGCACACCTGGAATGTGTTTTTCCTAATTTTTATTTTAAAGAGAAAAAAACATGCAAAAACAAAATGGAATAAAACCAATCAGAGCAAACCAATGTAAGTGACACAGGACTTCAAAACAATAGGAAATCAACAATGGTTACTGAAGTGCCTCTTGTTGTCTTCAAAATAGCTGCTCATACCTTCAGACATTGTAAAAATCAAACAAAACAGAACAGAATAGAACAAATAAAAGCAAAACAATGAATGCAATAAAAGACTTCAAAACAAGATGATAGCAAATCCAAAATGGCTACCATAATACACCTTTTTATCTTTGAAATAGCTGCCCATTCCATCAGATATAATAAAACAAACAAACAAACAAACAAAATAGGATAAAACCCAACCCAACAAAACAATGAAAATGATACAGGACTTCAAAACAAGACAATAGGGCATTAACAATGGCTACCACCTTCAGAAGGAGATCTCCTATAGATGGTACAGTACGTATTGCCATCCTCTGAATAGATGATCAGACTACTGGTTTTAGACCTGCAAAGTCAGTGAAACACTAAACACTACAAGAATTAAACTATATTTTACCTCAATAGCTATCATCACAGCCTATATTCTTCCAGATCAGCTGGTCACTTATGGTGTGGGGAGATGACTCTTGTTTTCCAGCCCATACACCAGAAGGAGCTGGCATCTGGCTGTCCCCTCAGTGGCCCATGCATGGCACTGATCTGCAGGGAAGGCTTGCTTCTTGGTGACTTCTTGTTCTCTTCTCCTGAAGTTCATGAATAACACTGACTCAAGGGAGAAGGCTGGCGTCTGGCTGTTCCTACAGCGGACCGCACGTGGCACTGATTCACAGGGAGGGCTTGCTGCTTGGTGACTTCTCGTTCTCTTTCCCTGCAGTCTATGAATGACTACACCTGGAATGTCTTGAATGAAGGGCAGGCCAGGTCTCCTTAGAAAAAGATCCTGATGCACCAAAAATTTATACAGTGAATCATTCTTCCATCCTTCCCCAGACAGACCTAAGACTTTTTGCCTGAGTGACCATGCATTTGGGAAAAGGAAATGATCAGACATTTTAGAAAATACTGTACACTGATTCTGAACTAACACAGATTCCAGAGGATCCAAACTATCATTGTAGCTCTCCAGCAAGAATAGGGGCCTATTCAGGTCAGGGGATCAATGGAGTTTTAGCAAAGGTCCCACTTGCAGTGGGTTCAGTAGTTCCTTAATTTCATCCTGTAATCATTTCCCCTGTTCCAGAATGCATAATTGGGATAGATATGTCTGTTAGTTGGCAGAATCCTCCCATTGGTTCCTTAGCCTGTAGAAGGAGGGTTGTTATTGTTAGGAAGGTCAAATAAACTATTAGAGTTGCCCTTGCCTGGCAAAATAGTAAACCAAAGGAAGTATCACATTCCTGGAGGAAGTACCAAGATTAGTGCCACCTTCAAAACTTTGAAGGATGCAGGAGTGGTGATCCCTGTCACATTTCCATTGAACACTCCAATTTGTCCTGTGCAGAGAATGGATGGGTCATGGAGAATGACCGTAGACTATCATAAAGTATATAAAGTGGAGACTTCAATTGCAACTGTGGTACCAGGTATGGTTTCCTTGCTTGAGCAAATTAACACATCTTTTGGTACTTGGTATACAGCTATTGATTTGGCAAATGCCTCCTTCTCCATATCTCTCTCTCACTAGGAAGCTCTCCTGTTTTTCATACTGTACCCTACAACTCCATGTCTCTGTCCTTCCTCCACTCGCAACATCATCTCTTCTCTGCAAGTTGCTGGCCAGGCTTCCCTGATACTGTTCTCTGGGTGAGTCAGACCCTCTCCCTGTAGCATTCTGGAAATCTGTACTGGTAGTCTCATGGGTTTGGTTTTCTTTTTTCCAGGATTAGTGTCCTTCTTTGAGTGGTATCCAATACCTGAAATCATTGTTTTATGCATGCTGTCCACTTCATTCTCTTTTTCTTTTTCTTTTTTATTTTTGGTACTGAGAATCAAACTTATGAACTCATGCTTTCCAGGGAGGTGATGTGCTACTGAGCTATATTCCAGACTCCATTTCATTCTTAAGGAAGGAGGACAGATCTAATCCATAACACTCTATTTGAGTCAGAAGCAGAATACTTCTTATTAAAACTTAAAGTTTTGATTATGTGAATTTTAAGAGCCATGAGTTACTTTGTTCCCATCGTGATTTTTCTCTTAGAATTGACTGTAATCTATTATCATACTTCAATTTTTCTCATGTAGTATTATACTTTTTTTCAGAAAAATTCTATTTATTTAAGCACTAACCAAAAAATATTACACAAGCCTTAGTCCAAAGAGATTTATGGCATGCAATTCATATGAAGGAAATAATATTTGCTTCTTGGTATTTTGCTTAGAATAAATATCTTCATTCTAAAATTTGCTGTATACATGCTAGGATTTAGTAATTATTATTATCATATCTCTCAATAGGCAAATTTGGAGTATCAATGGTCTACAGATCTATCACTGTCTAAATAATATCTAACATTTACTGAAATTTTACCATTAATTACATGTTAATTAAAATATTTATATATTTTGACTCATTCATTTCTTCTTACAAACATACAAGATGGACAATTCTACAAAGAAAAAAATAATAGGGTGACTAGGATGTAAACATGCATTATTCTTACAAGGAATATGCTTATTCAGTTAAGGAGGGGAGACCCAAGAGAGCTTGAAGCCCTGATGATGAGGAGAATTAATAGCATGCATTTCTAGTCCAAAACTGACTTGGCTTGAAACTCAGGAACACAGTTCAGAAAAAAAGCTATATCCTATTTGGAGGCAGCTAACCTGGAAGGATTTTTTTTTTCTTTTTTACTCACTCTAGGAAAAGTAGACCTTTTTGCTCTGTTCAGGACTTCAACAAATTGAATGAGGGCTGCCCTTATTAACATGGGCACTTTGTTTGATTCATTCTATTGATTTGAATACGTATACCATCGAAGAATAGCCTCATGGAAATACTCATAATACTCTTTGGCCAGGTATATTTTCAGCCAATGGCCTAGTCAAGTTGAAATATAAAATTAACTACCATATTAGTTTTATTCTTATCTTATAGCTGAAGAAATCAAGTTATAGAAAGGCAAACTATCTGGCTCGAGGTCGCACAAAACATTTGCCATTAAGTCAGGATATGAACTCAATTGATTTGTCACTAGAGTATATACGTCTAGCTAATTCATTACACTAGCTTTCATAGAATTTTGGAGACTCACCTCATTATGAACAAATTAAGACATGTCTCTTCAGAACAGAGAAGATAGGTATTTGAATTTTATTGACAATCATAAAAATGTACTGATTTTTTTGTGCAAAATTTAGAAACAGTAAGGTTCATTTCAAAACTCAATTGATAATTTCTATTTTCTTAATCTAGATTAATCTGCTCTACTGCTAGCATTCATTCATATTACTGCAATGAGCATATTAGAAAAGACTGTTCTGTAGAATAGCATGTTTTTACTATAGTGAAACAATAACAATTTAATAAAAATTATATTCCGTGTTGCTTTAATATTAAGGAAAGTTAAGTTTCAATTCTTATTACTTATGAGAAATCTTATCTAAAATTAGAAAACCTGTGTTATCCAGAAGAAATTTTTTCTTTGTAATAGAGGAGAAAAGGAGAAGTAGAAGACAAAATACCATTTCCCCAACTGAGATACACCTGGCAACAAAATTATATATTCCAATTTAGCATATGGACATATGGCTTTTACCTCTTGGCTACGTTAGTGTTGATTTCTTACATTTTACCTGGAGCTAAATCTGTAAAGTGAATGTGTTTTGTTTATGACATTTAGATTTTTTTCAAGATTTTGCTTTTAATATAAACTATAGTAATTTGTCTTTTCAAATCCAAATTTAAGAAAAACAGATTTTAATATTAAAGGTGATGTTATTGACTATTGCAGCTCATTTTATCTGGTTTGTCTCTCTGATTTATAGTTACCTTTTTGGTATTTTTAGTTAAAGTACTATATTGTTTACTAATTTTTGTATAATTAAAAAATTATTTCTCCACATTTAATTACTGGTACTTTGCATGGGAGCTTGCAATCACCACACAAAAAATATAGAAGAATGATTACCTTGTCTTTCAAAGATTTTTTCTTAATATATAGTTCCATTGTTTGGAAAATGTTTTATTTCCTTACCCCTTTACATATTTAAATAAATAAATTTTATATAACTTCTAATGCAATTGTATATTCTGATCTATGGTAAGGGTTAAAAATACAACTTCAATGAAGGTAATGGCTCTGTTTAACATCAAAAGGCAATCAATGCTATTCAACTATACTAATAGTTAAGGATGAGTAAAAGATCTTCTAATTCAGTTACTTAGTATTAGTTGGCCTTCATTACAAAATATATTAGTATTAACATATTTAGTGCCTGTTGATTGTGAGTTAGAATTTACATTAATGAAATATTTTCTTTTAAGCTTAGAGTTCCATGATCAACCTATAGATTATATTCACTGTTACAAAAATTTTTCTGACGTTCCTTACAGTTAATTGCAGACTCTATTTCCCTCACCCTGCAAAAATCACTTCATTACCGTCCATTACCAAAATTCAGGGTTTCTTTATTACTTTTTTATTAGCACACGCTTGCAATACATAATGACTACATTTATCATGGGGAGGTGATACATATATACATGATACTTCTTAATTCTTTTTTTTTGTCTCCTATCCCTCTCCTCTTGACAGATCCTTCCAATGCTTAGCCGCCTTCCTACTTTTTTCACCATTTTTCCTTTTTTTAATCCCCTTTGCTTCTCCTCCCTTTACCTCCACCTCTTCTCTTTTCATTCACTTAAATAAGCAGCTTTTAACAGTAGGATTCCATAAAAATGAAACCCTCCAAGAAGTACAATTTTGTATTTGACTTGTGTTTTGTTTTGCCTTGTTTCTTCTAAGGAAGGATAGTTCTCAGACCCAAGCATGTTATTGCATGTACAGATGGTTCCTGACTTACAATTGTATGATTCAGAATTTTTCAACTCCATGATTTTTTCAAAAGACTAGTTTTTACTTTGAATACAGTGATCAGTAAATTACATGAGCTTCTCAACAGTTCATTATAAAGTCGGTGCTGTGTTAGATGATTTTTACCTTTCTGTAGGGTTGTAAGGGTCTGAGTGCATTTAATGTAGGCTAGACTACATTGACTGATGTGTTTGGTGTATAAAATCGTATCCCTTTTTAATTTCATTATCCACTTACCTACTACTATTTAGTTGTTGATGTATATCTGAGTTTGTTTTCATCTTTGGCTTTTATGAATAATATCACCATAAACATTCATAAGAAAGGTTTTGTTTGGGCATATGTTTAATTTGTCTTGAATAAATGTCCAGGATATGTGAACATCATGGAAAATGCTAGTAATTTTCTAAAATAATTGCAGCTTTTTAGCTTTTCCAACAGAAAACTGTATCTCAGTCTCAAATTTTTACCAACTTGGTGTTTTGTCTTTAATTCCAATCATTCTATTAGACTTCCAGTGGGTTCTCGCCATGACTTAGTTTGTATTTCTCTGAACAGTACTTCTGTTGTGTTCATCTTCTTTCTGTGAAGTTTCTGCTCAAGTCTTCTACCCACTTTTGTTGAAATCTCAAATCAAAAGAGTTCTTTAAACTTCGGATTTTATGACCCCACCTTCCTGTGGAAAGCACTGGCTTTGCTGCAGCTGGTGAAGACGCTCAAAGCTCTTTGTGGAATTTCAGTGGCTTCCATCGACTTCCTTCTCACCTCCCATTTCAGAGGCACATCTTCTCTGAGAACATAATCAGCCCTAGGTTGTCAAGGAGATCTGGAAATGTAAACCAGAAGTTTTCAGAGCCAGGGAGATTATGGAGCTGAATATCAATAGATAATAATGAGCAGTGTGTTTCTGCGCAGCTTACACAAAGTGATTGTGGCAACTTAATTACACTGTTCCTGCTGTTGCTTTGTTGACACATTCGGCAAATCTCAAGGTTGCAGAATAGTAACCAAATCAATCAGTTTTAATTGTATTTCCAAATCTGATGCCCACATTATCAGTACATGGATTTTTCATTTGTCTTCAGTATAATATCTGAAAAAACACTGAAAAAAAATGTGATTTTTATTTGAACACTAAGTATATGTAAAACATATAAGATATGGGATTTTAGTAAAAATCAAATCATATAATTTTCCTTTTATGACCAAGAAATGAAGGGAAGGGTGAGGGAAGGGAGGCAAAGGGAATAAGAAATAAATTAAGATGTGTTATGTATATGTACCAATTTTTCATGATGAATGTAATCATTATGCATTACAAAAATACACTAATAAAAACAAAAAAAAGTTAAAAATACCTTTTCCCTGTTTTCATGTTTCATTGATATCTGTGTCTGCAATAAACTCCAGAGTCATCTCTTGGTACACAGTCATAGTGCCTTTGTCAGTAGAGAGCTTGAATCTCACGTAAGGCCTTAACCAGACCCCTCAACAATCCCCCTGTTACTCCTACATGGTAAGCTATTTTTAAGGTCTTCTCATTTACTCGATTCTATATTTATGTGCTTCTTTTCTGAGTTCTGGTGTGGCAAGAATCTTCTTATAATTCAGTATTAGCTCAAACACACTCTCAGCAAGGCCTTCCAGCTAAATCATTTCAATGAAACTCCAGTCCCATCTCCAGAGGTTCTTTGGACTATTATTCAGATTTAGTTTTGGTAGCACTTACTATTATCTGATTTATAATCAGTTTTTTTTTTTCATGCTTTGTATTGTTTCTCTTTCTCCTTAGATACTTCCAAGTCAATGTTTTTCTTCATTTCTAGTTTTTTCTTTCTTAAACTGACTTTCTTAAACACTTAACTCTGAATTTTCAAGACCCTTTGCAGTTTGAGGTGGTCATATTCATTCCAAAGCTCTGACAGTGAGACCAAATCTCCGCTTGTTGTCTCAGTTTCCAATAATGGTCTGTGAGACAACTGAGGAAGTTACGTCCTGCTGCCCTCTCTTCTGTGTTACTGTCTTTCATAGCCTTTGATCTATGAATGGGAACATGGATAGAATGATATCGAATGATCCTATTACTAAGGTTACTCACGCATCTTCTGAATGTCTGTGTGAAGCCTAAGACCCATGTTTTACTCTTCCAATATCACTGCTGAGTCCATAAGTATACTCAATGAGTACCACATTATTACTTGCAAAAAGTTTTTTATTAATTGTAGTTGAACAGCAAGCATTTTTCTAAAGGCTACAGGTGAATGACTTACAGACAGCGTAACAGATACCACTGAAAACACTTTCCTCTCAACTTATCATATACATTATAAAACTAAAATAATCACTTAATTTGTGCAAAACCACTCTGAGTTTGTATAAATGTTAAAAACTACTATTGATCGATGAAGCTGGAATACGATCACCAAAGCTACGTGTCAATGCACCCTATTCCATGTTCGCACGATCATCTCCGAAACTGGCCAGTATCTATTTCTTTCCTTTTTGTACATGGAATTTATTTTTGTTTCCCTTGAGCTTGGAATGGCCTTGTGGCTTGCCTCTGCCAATGTATTGAATTGGGCATGTTGACCACTTCTTTTTTTTTTTTTTTTCTCATTTAAGAAGTCTGACTGCTTTCTCCTGATGAAAAGTCACCTACTAATCAAGAAATTCAAGTACCCGGAGAACTTTGTGCTATGAGGAAGTCCAAATTTTCCATTTGTAGAAAAAATCATGGAGCACGAAGGAAAAGCAGCAGAAGCAGAATGTGGGCAAAAGCGTGAGCAGCTTGGGGAATGGAACTGTTCTGTAGGACTGAGAGCCTTTCTGCCCGTCGGGTATCCGGAGATCAGGCTGACAGTGACAGCAGTGGAGAGTTCGAAATGAATTATAGATTCATGCTAATTACTGCAACAGATCTTTGCTGGATTTGAGCAGCCATTGAAAATATTGAAGGTATGACTTGATAAAGCAGGTTTCCTATTCTTGTGAGTATAAAGTAAAGCAACATATGAAGTTTTATAGTTCAAAATACTATGCCTTATAATATGATTATGTCTACATACACTTCCTGTTGATACTTTCATTCTGGTCATAGAATGGTTGATTTAGGATGTAAATATTATTCATTTTCTCAGGTTATATATATAAATTGGAAACAGTGGGTTATCTACACAGTGATGTGGTAGAATGTCTTGTTTATTCTTTAAATCACTAAAGGGGAAAAAAACTGAGATTTTAATTAAAAAAGTAATTGTATGTGTCAGTGCCTTTACTTTCTTAAGAAAAGATTCTGATTACTAACTGCAGTCCAGTCTTTGCGCCCCTCATGTTTCTCTTTTTTGATAGAAAGAGATTCAAGAACCACACACCAAGACACATGTATCCCAGAAAATAACTAATGCTATTATTTTCAGTGAAGCACTTGCCACCTGGCACAGTAAGAGGTATTTGTCATACACTGAAACACTGTCCTGTATTTACATATGGTCCCATATCCATGACTGATAACCTCCATGGTAAAGAGAAAACTGGGCTAAAAAGCACCATTTGTCAGATTCGTCATACTTTGCATTATCCTTGTTTATTCTTCTAGTTCCTAACTTTAGAAAGAACAGCACCATCTTTTATAAGCCTCCACATTAACTGCAATATAAACGTCTTTGTTAAGTGAAGAAACAAAAGGCGCTGTAGAGTACTTGAATCACAGCTAGTAATGTTGGCAGTATTACTTATGTTCTTGGCAGAAGCTCTCATTTTTATCAACTTTATACTACAGCTAGCAAAGGAACAGCAAAATTAGACAACTTAGAAATTCTGATTCATCTTAGCCTAATACTCTGCTGTTTTTGATTGAGAATTATTATATAGAAAGATGCATTTCCTCCCCTGATGATAGCACAAAGCTGTTCTTGATTCATACAAACCCTTGAAAGAGAAATACTGTCCGATATCGTTTTCATTATTCTGTTAAATTTCACATCATTTTCTCAATTGGGTTTCCTGTTGTTTGTTTATCTAACCTTTAAAATTCATTGTTTGTGCAGCAGAATTTTTCCATAATATCACATATTTTTCCTTTTCAACATGTATGTAATCTGGTTATGCTTAACTTGGTTTTCTTCATTTATAAGTGGTTAGGTCTATTTAAATGGTATGTATTTAAAACTTTATGAAAATAACAATCTTCCATTTATATTTAAGCATTGAGGCATTCTGTTTCTCTCAGTTTGCCTTATTAACAAGCTCATAGTCTTTAGACATTTATACAGCTCAGTTTTTATGAGCACATATCCTTGCTACTCTGACGATTTCATAATATTTTACAAATATTTTGCTTCCAAGTATTTTATAGTTTTAGAAAATATTTGGAGTGATATTTACTAAATTGTGATTTTAAACTATACAAAATAATGCTAATACTAAAGTTCTAAATAGAGTACATTTATAAAACTATAAAAATCTTTTTAATCATGTGTATTACAGTATTATTTCAATCATATTTATCTGTCAAAGTAATAATTGCAAGAGTTCTACATCTCTATCAGATCTATGGCTGATAAAGAAAAATTAGAAACTATCTAAAATACAATGCAATATTAACATAAAAATACTGCACATAAAAACAGCAATAATGAATCAAATTTGCAATATGCCTCCAACTCAGAAGAGCACTTGATAAAAATCCATCCATGTATTTTCATCCCAGAACTCTCATGGGGCAAACTAAATACCTTACAAGGCAAATCTAATAACAATACTTAGAGCTTATTAAAATCCTCATTGAAATTCACTGATTTTCCACAAAGAATATATGCTAACAGAAAAGATAGTATGATATATTTAGGCATCATTTGTAAAATAATGGAAAGGTAAAGCAAGCTATATTTTAGCATTAATGACTAGGGAGCTCCAGATATTTTAATTTCAATGATGAAAAAATGTGTTATTATTGAAGATATTTGAAGGTTCAGTTATGTAAGATTATTGCTTTACCTTATATAACAATAATACTGTGGCTGACACTGAAAATATTATAATAATAAAGAAGGTTATTATAGTATCACATTAATAAATGATAGCAATGTGTTGGACACTGCATACCACAAAATTATGAGCCTGCTTTCAGGGAAGGAATTTTTATTCTAAGTAAAAATAACTAAATTTTTATAGGCAAGATGCTGTTCCAAGGCTTATATGCTTAATCTCATTTCTCTCTTACAACTCATTTTACATGTAAAGAACACAATCCTGTAATAAATGGCTTGTCTTGAGTTACATGGCTCCTATGTGACCAGTGAGAGATGAAAACTCGGACCAGTGTGGAGTCATAATAATCAGATAAAGAAAATGGCAAAACAGACACACAGGTAGAGAAGAAATGACAAACAGTACAAGCCTACTAAAAGTATTATATGACATGTTCTTTACTTATTAATCAAATTGAAAGGTTCTAATCGCATTAATGAAAAATCTTTGTGAAGTAATAGAGTCAAGAACATACGAGATAAAAATCTTAGTATATTACCATATATGAATGCATACATAGTCTATGTAGTATATATTATATATGCTCTATATGATAGAAGGAATTTCACAAAGGCATAAGCTAAACTGCAAATGCATGGAAACTAACCACATAGAACACAAAATCCACAGGGAAAAAGTTTTATATTTTCAATAACATTTTTGCTGAGTATCATGAAGGTCTTAATAGGTCAGAAAAATGGTACTCTAATAAGAATAACTCAGTCTCAGCTGTTCCTAAAAGAAGATTCCTGGTCTGAGGAGAGAGGCCTGGTCTGTCTAAAGGTGACCTCTCTAACTGCGGCATCATCTTACCACAACGGCCATAAAGAAGGCAAGGTCTTTATTCACTAAGTCCACAATAGACCCAGCGCTTCCAGAGCATTTGATGGATAGATACACAAGATGGTATGTGTGAGTCCCACTGCCGTGGTCCCAGGCTCATCAGAACCCCCTCTCCTGAGATCTGGGGCATGACCCTTGGCACTGCCACTCCGTCCACCTCAGAGAAGCGCCCCAATGGCACTGCCCATCACCCCGCCCTCTGGACAGCCCTGCTCTGAGTTATCTGTTATTTCAGATAATGAGCTTCTTTATTTTAACACAGCTAAAAAACATTCTTTGTTATCAGTAGCCAACAGACTCCCATTGGATAAAAAAAAGCAAATAGCATTTGTATCAATCAAGTAAGATATTTTCTGTAAGTAAAGGAAAAGCTGGTGAGAGTTATTAGACAGATGTTCATCTTTTTTTAATACATAAGAGGAAGTCAGGGAAGGAACAGTCTCACGCTGCTGCTCGTTGCTCTCACCAAATCCCTGGACTCCTCCCTCCTTGCTCTCCCACTCAGAGTGCAAAATCTTGGCTTCTTCCAACTCAAGCCTTGGCGCCTGCGTTTATGATAGAAACAGCGAAGTCAGAACAAGCTCTCTGCTTGAGACTGTACCTTTTCATTAAGGAAGGAATGCATTTCCCAGCAGAATTCTCTTTAGGTTCCAGGTAGCCTGGGCTGGTTATAGCCTACTCTTTAAAGCTGTCTTTGGGAGTTAAGTACTGCACCAGCCTGGTACAGTCTAGCCATGCTCTTCTGCTGACCCACCCTAACCTCAAAGCGTCTCCTTCTGCCAGGAAAAGAAATCAAAACATGCTTGACAGAGAAGCAGATGATCTAGCTTTGCAGCTCCACTAAATTGGGATTTGCTTATCAGGGCAACAAAGTAATGAGGAACAGATTTCCTCATAGAGAACAATGGTCTCCACTAGCTACAGGTTTCTCGTAAGATTCAGTTTGTACACAACTCTTGGCATTGTGCTAAAATTTATAGATCACATTTTTAGTGTGTACTCAATATCATGAGTACCAGGATGATACATTATTTTAATAAATTAATTAGCAATTCTTTTTAATAAATTAACAAAATGATGCCAATCCTCCTGTCCTCCACTACGTCACTTCTTTTTTTTTTCACTTGGATATTGGAATAATGTGTCTTTTCTCTTTGAATTCTGCAGAAACTCAAGTAAAAGCAAGTTTTTCCATCTTTCATAGCTACTCCCTCTCCAGGTCTGAATCATTTGCAACATACCTGTTTGATTTATTTATTTTTTTGCTGCTGTGACAAAATATCTAAGAAAATGAACTTAAAGGGGGCACCATTTATTCTGACCTGAGGTTTCAGATATTTTAATCATGGTCCCTTGAATCCATTGGCTGGGGATCTGTGGTGGGCAGAGCACTGTGGTGGGGGCACATGGCAGGGCAAAGCTCACTCCCTTCATGGTACCAGGAAGCAGCGAGGTAGCGGCCCCCATACACTTTTCGCAGGTATGCAGCCAATGACCTACTTCTTCCTAGGGGATCCTGGCTCCTAAATTTTCTACTTCTTCCTAATAATCCCATCAACTAGCAACCAAGAAATCAACACAAGTTCTGGGGAGACATTTAATATTCAAACCATAATATAGTTATTGACTTTGTCCCATTCATCTTATTCCAAAAAGGCCAAACCACCCTCTTTAGGAGGAGACCTTCTCCCTAGACAAATGTCCCTATTTCTGGGTCTGTCTTCAGCATGACACTGGATATATCTAAAATTGGCAGTTTAGGGTGAGCTAAGCTGTGGCTTGTGTGCACATACACAACATGTTTTATTATCATGTGTATTTTGGTAAGGGGGACAAAGATCTCTAAGATATTCGCACTGTTAAAAATGAAGATAGACCTATGATCCAGTTAGCATACCCTGAGGTGGGCTCCTTTCCCAGCCCTGCATTGGTCCCTTGTCTGGTAGAATGATCGCATTCTGCTGGAGGAGGAGGCGGACCGCTTACCGATGAGAGCCGACGCAGGCCGCGCTGCTAGGGCGCTCTCCAGGGCTGGGCCGAACGTTCACAATCAGAGGACGCAGCCTGTGCACAGGTGGGGTCAGGCCACTTGGGTCCTTTTTGGAATAAATTTTGAAAAAAAATGTCATCACAGGTTTTCCTCTCAAACACTTTTTTCACTTCATGTTGGTTGATAACTCTCCAATTCATTCCATTTTACTTTGAATAATGGGATTCAGAGATCCTCAAAATTCTAAAATGAAATACATCTGAGGCTGCCCGCTATGGGGATGAAACATGAAAAGGCTTCTGAAACTTTTGAAATGGAAAATGGGGGAAAAACCTTTGCAGATCAAAATGCATTTCATGTTCAAATTTTCCAAAGAAACAGACTTCCTGAAACTACTTTTCATAAGTTAGTTTTAGGTTTCAATTGGTCAGTATAGGGTAATAGAATCAAATATCATAGTGCTTATTGTGGGTTTCAAAAAATTATTCTTATTCAAAGACTTTTAAAGCCTAAACTGTAAGCAGTCTCCTGTTATCATATATTCAATGAGAAACTCACTTAATTCCTCAGTGATTGAAAGTTAGTTATCATTACTTTGCTTTTGAATACTTCTGAATGCACAAGTCATCTGCAATTCAAATTATAAAATTAAATGAGATAATGAAACCAATATCATATGAATATTTTTATGTGTCATCTCAGTTGGGTCATGGTTCAAAGATATGTAATATAGCAAAATAGTACTACGGATATTTGTGAAAGGAGGTTTTTTGGTTGAAGTTAACATTTATGTTGGTGGAATAAGAGTGAAACATGTTGGGTCAGGGATATAGCTCAGTGACAGAAGCGCCTGCCTGGCAAGCACAAAGTCCTGAGTTTGATTCCTGGTACCAAAAACAAAACAAAACAAAAAAACATGTTGACCTTCATGACACTGGTTGTGCCCCCTAATCAGCTGACAGTCTGACTTCAATGAAAGCCAGACCTCTTTATTTTTTTTTATTTAAGAGAAAATGGACACAGAAAAGAGAAAAAACAAAAGAGACAAACAAACAATAACAACAAATCAGATACAATAATATTATAGGTTTACAAAATGAGATGATTGGAATTTGACAGTAGTTGTAATATTGCATATCACTACCTTCAAAGGGGTTGTTCAGATTAACAGATATAGACATGTAAAATTGATCTAATCATATGAGTATTAACTGTTCTTTTTCAATAGCTAATGCATTTAGTAATATAGTCATTTTAACTATCTTATGTATAACTATTTATAAATTTATGAGCCAGACCTCTTTAAAGCAAGATACAATTCTACAGCAGATGCCTTCAAACTTGAACTGTAGAATTTGATCTTTTCTTGGGCCCCAGCCTGATAGTTTCAGACATGAACTATACATTTTGGACTTGTCAGCCTTTATAATTACATGAACCAGTTCCTCAAAATATATATTTCTACATTGACATTCATAGATGCATCTCTCACAAACCTTGACAGTCTGTACAAGCTTAAAAGGGATTATGTTTAGAAGCACATATTATTCCTCAGATACAATTAGAGCTTAGTTAACCTCATTAATATTATCCAGTACTTGATCTAAAATAATACCTTTTTATTTATCAAGTTACCTTATCTCATACATGTATATTACAGGAGGGAATGTAAGTTGATAAAACTCTTCTGGTAGGCCTTTTGACAATATGTATCAATATAAAATCATTAAAAAATTTTAACATTTCACTAGGAATTTATGTCTAAGAGCTTATCCAAGTAAATAAATAAACAAGGGGTATTACATATTTTATTACAATATTTGCTTATTAGGATAAGTGAAGGAAATGTAATTACCAACAGCAGAGTTAGCACACCTATCCAAGTAATAATTGCCCTTCGCTTTATTAAAAATGAACATTTGCCAATTAACTAATAAAACGTATTGTGAAACAAAATGATACCTATCTGTGAAGAGCAATTACATTTGTGTAGTAAAGATAATGTTTTAGAGCATTATTTTTCAAGCCACAGTAGTTTTTTCAAAGTGGTCTTTAAGCCAACTTGTCTTTTGGAGGCAAAAACAGTATTCTGGAGCACTAAGGATTTTGTTCAGGAATTTTGGTTATGCGGCTATTAATCAATCACCAATCATCTTGGGGGAATTTTGAATTAGTAGAAGAATCCTACTGCAATAATCTGTTCAACGATATAAAGTGTTTTCCTATTTGGGAATTCACTTCATTTGGGAATTCACGCAAAGTTTAATTAAGAATATTTTTGTAAAGTCCTTTGTAAAAGCAAACACCACAGGAATGTCCAGGAGATATGAAATGATCTCAGATAGTTTTAAGGAATTTGCATGATTGTTGTAATGGATAATTAAAAATCAATTACCCAAGAAGTTATTGAATTACGATTTGAGCAACTGTATGAACGGAAGGTCTAGAGCTGCTGTGAGAATGTGCAAACTGGGGTTGTGGGGGGAGACATACCTGGGGCTGGTGATCTAGTAGGCCCTGAAGTCAAGAACTAGCTAAACGAAGAGGTGGCAGCCATGACACAGCCAAAGGTCTAGGGAAAATGAAGTCAGACCGAGCTCAAAAGTACATTACCGGTCAAACCACAGAGTCAGTCTAATAATTCGAGAAAGTCACTGAAATACTTCTTTGAAATCTTACTTTCTCTGACTGTGATATGAAGATAAATGTCAAAGGATTCTGATCCAGCAACTCAAATGAAATCTGAGGGTAAGTTTATTGAAAAGTGTTCAACTTTCATTTTATTTATGCCCTTACTTATTGTGGTAAGAACAGATAATGGCATCTCCACACTCTTCACACATTTTTAAGAGGTTTTACGATTTGGTAAGGACAAGCTGCATTGTGCACAGCAGATCTGTAGAACCTAACCATCTTTACACTGGTTGAGTGGCAAAAAGTTGCAGAGAAGGGGAAATGAGAAACCCCCCAGTTCCTTGTAACCACTATCCTATTTTCTGTTTCTAAAAAATACTTTCAGATGAATCAATAAAGAAAATGTGGTGCATACATATGATGGAATATTACTCATCTTCGTAGAAGGAAATCCCGACATATGCAACATCATAGATAAACCTTGAAGACCTTATGCTATGTGAAATAAATCAGGCATAGAAGAACAAATAAAAGTAAAACTAACCTTTTGATATCGTTCTGTGTGGATATTAGAAAAACTTTAAATCCGTGTAACCATCTGCACAATCGCCATTCAGAGCTGCTTCGTCTCGAAACACAGCGTCCCCTCACCTTCTCACTGTGTTGTTCCACCTTCCGCCATTTTCTAACCCTTGGCAGCTATTTGTCTGTTTTCATTCACTGTAATTTTATTTTTTGAGTGTCATCTACATTGAATGATGCAACATACAAGATTTCAAGACTGTTTTTATTTACTCAGCCTAATTATTTTAAACCCCATCCATGTTATATGTGTACCTTTTATTCTAAAAGGTATACAGTGTTATTCTTCTTTTAGGAGTCCATTTTGAGAGAATTTTTTGCCTAAAATGTGCCATTGAGGTTGAAATTAAGTTTTGTAGGTGGATGAATTTTTTTTTTGTAAAATTTTAGTTGAAACATCTGTTTTTCATTGAAATATCTTTATGTGGGTCTGTTTTGTACACTATTCTGTTTCCTAGCGATCAATATAATCTCTCCATCACCACTATCACACCAGTTTGATTATGGCAGTTTCACAGAAAGTGTTCACATTGGGTGATGTGAGCTTAAAAATTAATTCTTTTTTTGAGAGTTATGGATACTTTAGTCTCTTTTCCTGCCCATGTAAAATTTAGGAATAACTTATTAATTGCTACAGAAAACACTCTACTGGAATCATACCTGTAATTGATAAAATCTATCATTTTTGAGAGAGGCTTATAGAATTTCTATTTTGAATGTTACAATTCATGAAAACTGTAGGTCTCAGCAATTACATAGCTATAGATTTCTTTTACTAGTGTTTTATAGCTTTCTAAATTACAGATCCTGTCCTTGGGTTTGTAAAGATGCTGCCCAACTGTGCTATTTTTTAAGAGTATTTATAAATAATATTGCTTTGAAAAATTAGATTTTTAATGATTTATTTCTAATATATACAATTGATGTTTTTTTTTTTTTGCTGAATTTGTGTTATGCAACCTTGCCAAACTCACTTATTAGTTTTAGAATATTTTTATAGATTTTGTATGGTAGCTTAGATAAATAATTGTGTAATCTGTGAATAGGGCAAATTTTAATGCTTCTTTTATATGTAATGTATCTTCTACATTTTTATGCCTTCCTGCTCTAGTTCAGGTTTCTCGGTTTAGGGTGAATAGAACTGATGAGTGAATGACCTTGCCTCACCTGAAGCTCAGGCAAAGCAGTTAAGTCATTCCTTGTTAAGCATTAGGTGAGCTGAAGGTTTTGTGATTGATGCATGTATTAGTTTGAAGAATTTCTCTTTTGTTCTCTTCAGCTGAAAATGTTATCATTAATGGATATGCAATATTCTCAAATGCAATTTTTTGATCATTTAATAAAGATCACTTAGATTTTACTATTAATAAGGTAGATCAGATAGATTAATTTTTGAACATTGAATAAGCCTGAATTTCAGAGGTAAGCTCTAATTGATTGCGATACATTATTTTCTTAAAAATCAATAGATTTCATTTGACTTTTTTCCTATGTTCATGAAGTATGGGTTCTGTAGTTTTTCTCTCTTTTTTTTTTTTGTATTTTGTATCACTATGTGATTTTTATTTTTTTGTGTCAATTTCATGGGGCTGAAGCATGCCCAGAGACCTAGTAAGATATTATTTCCGTGTGTGTCTTTGAAGATATCTCAGGACGAGATTAGCATTTGAATTCGTAGACCAAGTAAAGAAGATCAACCCTCAGCAACAGGACTGGTAATCATCTAATCCTTTGGGAGCCTGTATAAAGCAAAAAGGTGGAGGAAAGGCACCTTTCCTTGTCTTCTTGAGCTGGAGCATTCATCGTCTACACTCAGACCCCAGAGCTTCTGGTCCTCAGTCCTGTGAAGTTGGACTGCATTACCTCACTGGCTTTTCTGATTCCTGACCAGCAGAGAGTGTGTGGGAGAGCAGTTCAGTCTCCATATTGCATTGGCCACTTCCTATAATAGATCATAGATCATATATGTGTGTATCTTATAATAAGCATACAGATATGTACATATATATGTATGTATACATGTCTCCTGTTGAATTTTTTTGAGAATGCTGACTTATACCGAGAGTAATGCTGACACAGAAAGTGAACTGAAATATAGTGTATGTTCTATTACCTAGAAGAGATTGTTTAGAACTGGTAACATTCTTTAAATATTCAATATAATTTGCTAGTGAAATTGTAGAGCTTTGAAGATTTATATTTTGGAAGATTTTAAACTATGGGTTCAATTTCATTAATAGTTTTAAGACTATTAAGTTATTCATTTAACTCATGTCAGTTTTGTGAGTTTGTAGATTTTAAGATACTGACCTATTGCATGGCCATGGACTATCCAAATTTTTGCGCCAAGAGTTATTCACAGTAGCTGTTCATTCACTTTTGAATGTCTGTAAAATCTGTAATAAAGCCTTTTATTTCACTCCTAATATTTATGTTTTGTGTTCTCTGTATTATTCTAAAAGATCTTATTAATATTCTAAAATATATTTTCATAGAATTGACTTTTATATTTATTTTATGAAATTTTTGCTCTCAGCAGTGCTTCTTTCATGCTCTATCTTTATTGGTTTCTTCCACACTCTCAGTTTTTAGTTTTTACTTTCTTAAAATGGAAGCTTCCACAGTGATGTGAACCTTTTTCCATTATCTAATGTAAGCATTTTATTCTATATATTTCCTCTATAAGCTGTGTTGTGGTTTCAGTAATGTTTATTTATTTGCAATGTTGGGCGTTGAATTCAAGGATTCACACATGCGGGATAAATGCTTTACCCCTGAGTGAAATTATGAAGGGTTATTCATCACAATTTTTATGTTCTGTTTTCAAAATTAATTTAATTGAAACTGTCTTATAATTACCTTTGTGATTTTTCCTTTGACTTATGCATTATTCAGAAGGCTAGTGTTTAGTCTACAAGCACCCAGAGGATATTTTTGGTCTCCTAATGTTGCAGATTTCTGATTTATTTTCTTTGTCACTTGTTCTGGGACTCACTCAAATCTGACATCTTTTCATAAAATGCGGTATATGGGCTAGAAGGTTATTCCTGCATGTGTCACACCTTGCTCCCCAAAGCACAGAAAAGCATTACTTTTTCTTGGACCTGAGGTCTGAGATGTAGTAATTTAAGTAATTTCTATTTCACTTAGGAACTGTCTCAGTCGATGCTTAAGTGCTGGAATAAAAATTATGAAAATGTCCAGCTGTTGAATCTTTGTCGTGCTCCTTCCTGCCTTCTAAAACAGGGATAAAGAACCTTTCAGAGACAAGGGCCCAGACTGCAACCCCAAAGCCACTTATTTTTCACAAATTGCCAACACAGCTTTCAATTTAGAAAAAACAACTTACACGGTAACATCTTTTGTCTTAAAATAAAGACAACACCTGTGCCAGAGGTTCACCACCGCTGTTCTAGAACACAGGCATATTACCAAGGTCTGTAGTATGCAAGCTGTCTGTTTTTCTAATTCAGTACACATTTTGTCATTAGGCTACTGTATCAGTATTTGATTTGTATTGCAATCTAGATAGTATATCAGAATCAGTTTTTATAGATATAGAATGGACAACAAAATACATAAAAGTGTTTTCTTGGCAATTTTGAATTTACCATGTAGAAAAACTGTAAGTATATATATTCTTTTCTAACCCACATATGTGCTAATTATTACTGATCTTTTCCCAGATAAGAGTAGACAGGGTTATTATCCACTCAGTGACCACATAGTGTGTGCCTGAGTTCATATTTTACTACTTTAGTCACAAGTCAGATCTGAATGGCAGCTGCAAATCCTGCCTGGATTTGCTTGTGTTTGAGCTTGGATCAGTGAATATTTATCTGGGAAAACTCATCTGGTTTTCTACAAGTACCAGGATGCTGAGTTATTTGAGAGATGTAGACCATTTTTGCAGTCTCAAAAGGTTCAGAAGACTCTAGGATCTAAACTGCTTGGAGGCATCTGTCCAGATACATCTGCTCCTCAAGTCATACCCCTTTCTTTTTCCAATCAGAGCCCTACATTTGTCATAGCAAATTTGCTTCATCAGCTTGTCTAAGGTCACCCAAATTCAGTCAATAGTACCAATTCCTGGGCTTTGTCTGCTCCTAGCTCTCTTTTCCGTGTCCCTGCAAGAGATAAGATCTTTAACAAAAACATCCTCTGGCTTTCAACACTATTTATCAATTCTTGTATTTTCTCTTTGCCTATGAAGAGCAAATGCTGTGTGCTTTGCTTCTTTTACTTATGAAGAGCATTAGTGATATTTTACTGAGAGGAACATACACTCATTATTTTCCTTCTAAATTTGCTTCTTAAATTTTAAACTCCTGATATGAAACACCCGCTAGCACATTTGTTGCTGTAGACACGCCCCCCCAGCTCACCACATGTGAGGTCTGGACAATGAGTTGCTCTGGCCGTCTGTGCCGTCCCTGGCCCTGGTGACAGTGGTCCTCATGACTCCAGGCATCCAGTTCCAAAATTCCAGCTTATAGCTTCTTTCCCAACCCATGTCAGGTAAACGCTGTTGCATCTACATTTACCAGATTTAGACATCAAGATTTGGGGGTACACTATTTTTGCATTACAAAACAGTACTTGTGAGAAGAAAAGAAAGGATACAGTATTGAGGAAAGACTAGGTCCAAGTATTCTGGGATCCGCCCCAACTTCTGACAATTTAGAGCATGGCTCTGGACACAGGATTGAATAAGAATGGTGGAATTTCTCCACGGTTGTTTGTCAGATACCAGATGTAGCTCCACCTGGAAGAATGTTGCCTTGGGCATTTAGCTGGCTGAAGCTAATGCCAGTCAAGAATAACCGAAAGCTGGACGACACTGTGTCTGCTGACCAGACAGTGCACGAGCGGATGAAGTTCTTTCTTTAAGGGGATGTGGAAGGTACCTTTGTGCTTAGCACCATGCCATGCTTTTCAGTTATTTTTAAGACAGTACCTGGTATTCGTATTTATCAATATTTTTTAATTTTTTAAATTTTCTTTTGCTTTGTTAATTTTCTTGGCTATTTTTTCATCTATAGTTTTGCATATGTGGAAGTTTTCCTTTTTTCCTTTTAGCCATTACCTTTAAAATATTGCCATACATATTTAGCATAATATAAGTTTATTGAAGATCTTATTTGCTTTCCAAGGCAAAATAATGATCTGCAACTTTAATTCCTGCCATATTGAGTCAAGATAAATTTTTTGATATTATAAATGTATACATTCTTGCTCTAGAATGCATAAATTAGACCACTATTATTTCTATTACTATTGCTGTTACAGTAAAATGTTTATATTTAGCATATGGTTTGTGATATTTCTTCACCATTTTTCATGCACTCAGGTATTCAGTCTGGAAACACTTTCCTTTGTGGCAAAATATAATCTTTGTAAGTTCCTCTCATAAAAAGTGCAATAGAAGTAAGCTTTCTCAGTTTTTCTTCTGGAATTTCTTTATTTCATCTTAACTTTGCAAATGTACTTTCTCTGCTTGAGCAATTCTAGGTCAGCAGTTATTTATGTACCAGATTTTGATTGTATCATAACATTTCCATTTGGATTTTATTGTTGTCAAGAAGTGTGTTGTAAAGTATTTTTTGGTGATATTTTTCTCTGATTGTTTAGAGTACCTTTTTATAGCTTTGGTATTTTATAATGTCATGAAACTATGCTTATATATATTTTGTTTTTACATATCTGTCCTACTTGGAAATCATTAGCTTTACTAGTTTGTGAATTCCTATGTTCAGGAATTGTTCTACAGTAATATATTATAATTTCAAGTATCGCCACTCCTCAATCTCTATTATCTATGCATTAGAACTCTGCTTAACCTCACTTTAATACTTTACTCATCCTGAAAATATTTTCAGACCTGTTTTTCAATTCCTTTATTTATTGTCTAACTTATTATTGAACAAATCTACTTTTAAAGTAGCCAATATTATTTTCTGCATTGTTTTCAGTTGCTAGTATTTTATGCTTTTAAATAAGGCTAAGGCTGATGATTTTTCAAACTTTTCTTTTTCATCAGTATTTTAATTTCAGGGCCAGGGATATAGCACGTTGGCACAGAGGCTGCCTGGCAAGTGCCAGGTTCTGGTACCAAATTTTTTTTTTAAATTTTAAGCATTGGATATATAGTTATTTATTAAAATACATGTATAGTAAATCCCATTTCTATCGTCTTGGTTATGTCTTAGTATCTTCGTTCTACAAAAATATTGTTTGTTCTTTTGTCTTTATTCATTAGACTTGTTTCTTATGTGTTTCATAATGATAAATTAGGAACTCATATTGATTTTATCTCAATGTATGAAACTCCTAGAGGTAGAAATAAAGGATGTTTCCACCCAGCAAAAATTTGTGAACACCCATATCCCAAGCTACTTTATAGTACCGACTGCAGACATTCGTGCTTCATGATGAGTGGGAACCTCCCTTTATCCAAACACCATGAAACCTGCAAACCCAATCTTGTCACCAAACATTCTTGCCCATTGTTACAGTCCATGGTTCTCCTCAAGGTTGTCTTCTTATTGTCACATCTGGTCTCATGCAGAGTTCTTCACATGCAGTAAGTATGAATTGCTGCTCTGTGCATACCCTCTTTCGACAATTTGTGTTTGCCAGTCTCTTAGCTCACAATTTTCCTGTAACCTCTCTTATTGAAAAAAAAAAAAAAAGAAAGAAAATAGAAAGATAGAAAGAAAGAAAGAATCTCAGCAATGAAGTGATTCGATTCCATTGCATCCCGTTGGTCTCCTTGCGGGACTCCGCGCTGCACGTCAGTCCCTCTCCCTGCGGTCCTGGTGGGGGACGCCCGCGCTTCTCCTTCTCAGCGCCCTCGGTTTGCGTGGTTTCTCTGCAGACAGCAGTCACACGGATACTTTTACCCCGCTCTGAGTTTTCTCCCAGTGTTATCTTCCTCTACAGACCACAATGCTAAAGACATCTCTCTTTTTTTTTAATTTAAATTTATGTGAACATAACCATTCTCATCTTTAACACACACCTTTGTGTTCTAGAATATTTCCTAGGACAGCCTTCTCTAAGTCTCTAGGGGGCACAAACCACTGTCGTCTCTTCAACATTTCCATCATAGATTTGGCCAACCTTTCCTAGGTAACTTGTTCCAAATACGTGGCTTCCTAGCTGTTCTTCAACAGTATGCTCCAACTCAAAAAGGTATCGTTCTAAATTTGGGTTTTTTTTTTTTTTTGCTTCCTAATTCTTATTTAAATTAAAGATATCTAAGGATCATATATCATTTCATCTCTCCAAACATTATATCCAAATTGCCAAATCTTAAAGCTTTCTCCAAAAATATTAATAAAAAAGCACTTTGCTTACCATTATACTATGATCAAAATAATTATATTAATCTTCGTTTTATCTTTTGATTTTACAACTTTTGTCTGTATTGTGATTTTTAAAAACGTGTGCTTAACCACATTATTTTCCTCCTTAAGACCCTCTCAGGGCTTCTAATTTCTGGTAGGTGTAATTCATACCAGAGACCCGGGGGCAACTTATCCCTCAGATACCTAAGCTCATTCCATGCCATTTTCTTTCTTTTTTCGCTAATCATTTTGCATCTTCAGTTAATTATCGTCTCCTCAGAGAAATCTGTTTTCTAGATTGTCTAGGTAGTCGAGTTTCCCTAATTTGGATTAATATTTCTTAACCTGGACCCTACTGTTAGTGTGAACTAGACACACACTGATTCTTGGGTGGGCGGAGGGGGAGCGCGGGTCGCCAAAGCACTACAAGCTATTTCGCGCATCGCTGGCCTCTGTCCACTAGATGGCACTCGTGCCTCCACCTGCCCTCCGCAGCTGCGCACGCAAACTCCACGCACCGCCTGTTCCTACCTGGGGAGCCAAATTACCCCTCCTGAAGAACCACCGTCCGGGTGCAGCACTGTTTAGATTTTCTTCTTCAGTACTGCAGTAGTTTTATTTACATGTCTATTTGGTAATTCGTTGTAATCTTTGGTAGCACGATTTATAAAAATATTCTTGTGCTTGTTTTCCATTGCATGCAGAGCACAATGTCCGTCCTTTCTAGTGCACTCGTTAAAGAAGTACCACCATTTGGGAAACACTGAATTGGAAAATGATCTAAAAATGCTGCAAAGCAGTTAAACGCAGTGTTAACTGAGGGATTCCCGGCAACGGAAGATGGTAGTGGCTCCATTGATTAAATGAAAACAGAAGTTGTGCCCAGGAGACGGCCTCGTTTTAGAAGGAGGAAGCTAAGAGAAGCTTGGAACTGAAACATCTGCCCAAACTGAAGACGGTCTTGTCGAAAGGATCAAATTAATGTTACAGTGCTTTTCTATTTGTAAAAATATTTTTATTTCAAATTCTTTATCAACTAGTAAATTAAAATATAACTAAATAATGAAGAACCTCAATTATAATAATTAATAACACTTTTGAATATATCCTATATATTTAAGAAGATAGATTGATCAATTTAACAATGAAAAGATTAAAGAAATATGAATAAAGCAGAATGTGCCAAAATAAAAACAAAAAATGTAAACTCTAGGTGAAAGAACTACCGGTGCCTATTTCATTGTTAATTCAGATGTAGGTTAAAATTATGAGAGGCTTCATATACATTCACATTTAAAGTAGTTTACAGAAGTCAGATAAGTAAAAGAAATGTGGGTGATTTGACTGGATGAAGGAATATGTGGAAAATAGGGGAAAATCAACGGATAGTAGGGAACTTACTAGAAAAGTGTCATTATAGTGCTTACCAAAACACTTCCTGAAAACTAAGAATACAAATTATTCAATATTAAGAAAATATCATTATGTCACAGAAAAGATAATAAAAAATCTTAATATATGTTTTAAGAGTCTTTGAAATATTGTTTCATGTGAGAGTCGGTGGGGAAATTCCTCTTTTCTCCTAAACAGAATGCAGTAAAGCAACATCATTCATATATACTCACGATGCAATGGCATAATTATATGACAACTACTTGAAAGTCTAATGTACTATAAGACTCTATGATAAGTGCACACCATTGTCAGAATGTTACCAGGAACAATAATTTTCCTGGAGGTGTAGGTATGGTTGAGAACTTACATATTAATATAGGTCAAAATCAGCTGTTTATAAAAACAGGCCAAGTCAAATAAAATACTGTACCAATGTCAACTAGTGCTTGACCAAGTTCAAATCATATTTATGGTAGGCGATTAATGAAAAAAATATAAAATGTCTTTTAAGATTTTAGGAATAAAGTTACAAAACAATGAAATAATATTTTGAAAAACATGCAAAAATTACTGTACAGTCTTTGGCACTTAGTTTTTAACTATTTGCTTAGTTAAACAAAAATCCCTCATCTTCTTTGTTAAATTCATGTCTATCTAAATCATCAAACAAATGATTTTTGGGCCATAAAATCTCATATTTCTAATGTTCAACATGACAATAGTTTTAAAAAGAGGCCCAAGGATCCCCAAGTAATGAGGAAATGAATTGCAATAATATAACTGAGGTGAAACCTTTGTGTAACAAGGGCATTATATTTTAAATAAAATATGCAAACACCTAACTAGTAATTCATTATCTGAAGCCTGTATCATAAACACTGTCTCCTCATTCAGAATGTATTAAGTGGGAACTGAAGAATTTTAAAATGTTATATTTGTAATTAGTGTATAACCTTACTGATCATTATCACCAGGTTAAACTAACGTCTTCCAAATATAATTGTTATTAATTGGAAGATGTAACTGTATGCATTTCTAATGCACAATTTAAAGTTTTTAAATATGCACAACTTAAAACTTTTTGTATATAACTTGTGGAAGAATATGATCAAGTTAACTGACAGATATATCACTTTATGAAGTTAACATTTTTCAAGAAGAACACCATTTTCTTCTCATTTTTTAAGAGCTCAGTAGATCGCCATTGACTCTTGTCCTCACGCCTGGATTAGGTCTGTTGAGCTTACTGCTCCTGTTCCAGATCCTCAGACCAGCCTCTGCTGTGCCCTTCTTTCCCAGGTGTCCTCAGGCTCTAGGATCTCCCAGTCTACTCTTCAACTTTTTTTATATTTCATAGATGAATGAGACCATGTGCTACTGGTCCCTCTGTGTGTTGTAGTCAGGGGTTACAAGGAGAACAATTACATACAGGACACAAAATTTATATTATTTTATGATGGTCACCTAGAAACACAAGAAAGTCCAGGAAATCTGTCCACAACACCAAAGACCCAGAATATTCAGCCAAGGGCCTGGATCCCACAGCAATGTCCTGCATGAGTCCAGCTGAAGACCCAGAGCCCATGACAATGCCTCCCACAAGTCCAGCTGGAGATCTAAGAGCCCATGATAAGGACTCATGCCAGTCTGTTTTATGGATCTGTGCTGGGACAGCCAACGGTCAGCAGTGGAAGCTAGAAAGACTATGCCAGCAGGGTGAAATATCTGTGCCAGTAGGTTGAGGGCTCTATACTGCAGCCAAAAAGCAATGCTCAAAATGAGGACCAGGGCTCCCCTGAAGAGTACCACAGTCACCCTCAGCCACAATGAGGTTCTGAGCTCCTGAATGATGAGATCGGTCAAGTACAGGTCAGGAAGCCCAGCATGACAAGCTCCTCCAGCACACGTCTTCCCCTCCAGAGCCAGGAAGCAATGCTCAATTTAAGAACCAGAGCTCCCCCAAAGTGAACTGCAGCCACCATCAGCACCAAGGTCCCAGGTTCCTCCAACAATAATGGCCGAATCCATATTGGCGAAGGCAGCATGACAAGCTCCTCCAGGAGAATCAACGGCTCAAAACAGCAACACTTAGGAGAACCCACAATGCCTCGCTCTTCTTCTCCATGTCTCTATTTATGCTGGCAACTTCCCTCAGGTGGGCCATCTGCACTCAGCACCATGCTGATTTAATTCAGCTGGTGTTAAGTTGACCACCAGTTTTTAATCCATAGCACTGTGTCTGACGTACTTAACTAATTGTGATCTCTGGTTCCATCCACGGTGTCACAAATGGCTGCATTTCACATTCTTTCCTTCATGGCTGAGCAGTGCTCCATTGTGTACATGGGCCGCATCTGCACTCATATTTTGAATGAGCAATTTGGATAAAGAGGAGCCATTGTAAAAAAAAAGAAGGGCCATTTAGTGGAAAATATTGTCTATATTACACTGACATTATAGTTTTTTACTAAGTGACTAAAGACTCTAATTTGCAATGAATACAGATCAATACCCATACAGAATTTTTCAGGTGTTTATAGGTGAATTAGCACATCTAGACTCTAATTTGTTTTAAAAATCTATACGCTCGATTGAACATATGCTTCTCACTTTTCCCAAGTGGGGCGTAATTAGTGGTTCCAGCTCTGACATTTATTACTGTGTTCACCTCCAGGTTGTGCTTTTCCAGAACTGCTCCCGCCAATGACTGAGCACGCAGGGGATACTAAGACAGACACTTCTGGGTGACAGAGGATTCCTCTGGCAGGGAACTGGAGTCCAAGGGCCCTCTGTGGGCCCTGACAAGGTTTTACCAGAAATGTACCAGCAATGTATTCACCCTACAAGGAGGTCAGCCAGCAAGAAAGCCCATCAGCCCTTGTAGGACTTCCAGGTCCCTCCCCTTTCCCGGCTCATAGTGTGCACTTAAAGGTGTTTCTCACAAGTGAATTCTATCTCTGTGTGTGCTGCTTGGTGTACCCAGACCAATGGTGCAACATCAGCATGGTTTAGAATGCTTAGACTTGTGAAGGATCATAGAGATCATTTTATTTCATACAGGCAGATGTAAGATGGAGAAAGAAAATGAAAAAGGAAGGAAGGAAATAAGGAAAGGAAGGGGAGGGAAGGGAAGGGGAGAGAAAGAAAGGGGAGAGAGGGGAAAGGAAGGGGAAGGATGTGTAGGGGAAAGGAGGGAAAGGAGAGGAAGGAGGAGGGGAAGAAAGGGGAGGGGAGGGGAAGGAGGGCCTAAAAGAAAGACAAAAAGTTCTGAAGGAGGTGGATAAATTTTTCTGTACCTACAGTTCTACCACAAACTTGATGAATTTAGCCTTCAATGTCTTTAAATCTGTATTTAACAATGCATTATTGTAAGCAGAAAGCAAATTGTGTCCCAAAGCTGAGAGGGTTGCTCACATCATCACTGAGGGGAAACTATGGTTACTATTAAAGTAACAAGGGTGATTTGAAGAATTCCTGTAATCAAATCATCAATGAGCCATTGCCAAGCTTAAAGGAAATTTCATGAGAAATTCAGGTACTTTCTGTTGAGGTGCATTCTTCTTTCCTACAAAGATCTTCAAGAATAGCACCTTCTTTTTTCTTAATGTCTTGAGTATATTTGCTATCTCAAGTACCCAGTTCATTTCATTTCAATAAGCTCAATTCAATGCATGCATTAAATTAAATTTTTCATTTAAGAAGTTTTCATGGATATACTTTCAGAAATCTTTACAATACATCAATTATATTATACTAACAATTTGGTATATTTAAAAACTATTATATCCAATTACAACCATATGACACTTAGATACTCGTTCTTTCAAAGATGCCTCCTTCTGCCCAACCAACCAATAATAAATTGCCTCCAGCTTCAATGTTTTCTCCTGGTGATCAATATCCATTTGAAAGTCCACCTCTGCTTTCAAAGACAAAACCCACACACCAAATGACACAAAGATGTTAATGTTCTGAGAACCACCTACTTTTCTCTGTGACCCTGTTGTGCATATGTTTGCACATATACAGAAATGGAAGCAAAACTTTCTTTGTGTTTTATAAAACACTTCACTGCACTTTATTCATGCTAACTTTAAAGAATACTCAATTTCTTAAAAAATATTTATACTTTCTGAAGAATAGCACATATTGTTTAAAACAAAATCAGAAAAAAATTGACTCATCTAAAAAGATCGCAAGTATCTTAAAATAAGAGAAAGTGAACTTACTTGCATTTCTAAAGTTGAAAATTCATTCGACTAATTTAAATTTCTGATTTTGAGCTTAGAGCTGCATTCTTTTTAAAATTTGAAATAGAAGAGTAAGAAAGCACAAAATAGAATCATAGTTCTAGGTGAACCACTGTACCTTACTTTGAAAAATTTGCCAGACTATAGTAGTTTATTTGAGTAAATATATAATTTTAAAAAGAAATTATGGTTCACAGCGTTAACTCACATTTTACCAAATTGAATCCTACAAATGTTTTTGCCCTAAAAACAAACAAATGCACAACTTTGAAACAACTCAAAAAGTATAGATTTCATGCTATATGTCATAGAAAATAAAAGAATATATGCGTATTTATTGAGTATTTACTGTGTCTCAATGCTAAATTGTAGATGTGAGATATTTGATACAATTCACAGTAAAGTTCTATGAGATAAACAATTTATAACAGATTAAGATAACAATTCTCAGAGAATATAAACACTTTTCAAACACATACGACTGTGTCTTGGTTACTTTTTTCTCATTGTTGAGACAAAACCCCTGGTGCCTAAAATTAGGGCAGGAAAGGTTTATTTTTTATCGTTCTTGGGGGTTTCAGTCCATATTCAGCTGGTTGCAAGGCAGCGTGGTGTGGCAGGGCAGCCATTCATGGCAGCTGCAAAACAGCGAGGTGTGAACTGGGAAGAGAGCAAAGACAGCCTTCCTCTCTCCCTTACACTGTATGTGGGCTCCACCCCTGGGCAGGTGCAACACTCGTATCACCAATCCCAGCGCTAGACAAAAAGCCAATCACAAACACCTGACTCAGCCCTGTTCATGATTACATGAGGATTAAGTGGGGGCCATTTGACCAGCCTGTAACAGACTGTGTGAATACTCTTCTGAGAAGAATTCGGAACTGTATTTTAAGGATACACTGCTGCTCTTCTAAGAGTCCTGTCTGATCAATTGTAAAAATTGTATGCCCTTGTTTTGATTGTAATTTAAAATGGACTAAGCATATCCTGGACCATAGGAGTGGCCACCATGTATTTTGGCACTGATGCATTAGATAATAGTAAATGCTGATCCCTCTCCCTCTGCACTCGTGTGCTTATGATCACACTGAGGCCAACTGACGCTACTGTGTATATCCTAGCTAAGCTAAACCCACAGAACTGCATTTGGTTCACAAGATAACATTAAGTGGATAAGGTAAGATTTGAGGTAGGAAAGGTTTTCATTCTGGGGTTGTACAAATGAAGCTTCCTTGAATACTAATGGTTCAGTCTTGATGTATATGCTTGGTGCTTCACTCAAGTCTAAAGGATTTTATTATAGTTAGACTCTAGATACTTATGGAAAAGTACCTTTTCTTGGATCAGATACATTGTTATTTTTGACCCAGGTTCCTAGAAAGCCTTCCTTTATTGGATTTTTCTCCGGTGGGAGAGCTTTCAAAATGTCGATCCTGTGCCACCAAAGAACTTGAGCCAGGTCTATTGCCCACTTTCTCTTCCACCCTTGCCTCCTGGGAATACTCACTGTATTGTGGAAGCCAGTCTGCCTCTGTGCAAAACTTACCTCCATCAGTGGGTTTGGGCTTTGGAGAAGCACAGAGTCCTTTCCTATCAGGACACTTTTCTATGTGCATCACTTGTGCAGTGCACTGAGATGGTGCCACCAGTCTGGAGGAGACAGAGGAACCAAGCAGGAAAGGGACAAAGAGAAACACTTGGACCATGAAGTCAAATAGTACCTAGAAATATCAAAGTAGAGATTTCAAGAACACGCAGTTTGTACCTACCACGTATTTTGACTGTATTTTAAGGGAAAAATCATCATGGTGAGTTTTGTTTTTTCATTTAGAAATAATTTACAAATTTATTTAAGATATACCTCTGAATATTACAGAGACACATCCTTAGAGTTGTTACAATGTTAAAAAAGCACATCTTTTTGTTTAAATAATTTATAAACTGAGGTAGGCAAGTATGTTAATGAACACACCAGTAATCAAAATATTAGTAAAATGTTTAATTTTTTTGAACTATGTTCATTTTGACAATTAAGAACAGATAGAGGAAATCAAGAGTTGATTAGGTCACACTAATGAACATCTAATAAATATCAGCTCCGTGGAATGAGTTATAAGAGTGCAAAACATGTTTATCTTATATGATATAATTGGTGCCTCTTAGCATAATCACAATTAGCTGATTGGCACTTAAAAAGTACTATTTCATTAGCAGCTGGACTCATGAGTTCCAAGTGATGATACGGCCATCCTTGAGTCTTCAGCATGATTTCCTGACTTTCTCCAGAAAAATGATCATTACTGAAAGCAGGAGAATATATTCATTCTTGCACATTTTAAGATTTTAAAATCTATTTTACATATCTGCTATTTGGCTTACAAATTGTCTGTTACTTAAATTTCTAATAAACAAAAGGCAGAGAGGATGACTTAAATCTTTTGAATAAATTATCATGTAATGTGCAACTGAAGATTAGCCTTCTTCAAACCAAAATGTTTCACCCTAGCTACCATCTCTCTTCTGTTTTACCCACATGCCCCTTGTGGAGAGCATTAAATCTTCACTCTCTTCCAATGTGCCATGATTTTTCTCCCCAATCCTCAAGCAATGCTGAGCTGCCTGCTGAGTAGGTAGGTTACATAGGCTGAGTATCATTCAAAAGAGCAGTTACCACGTTTTTCAGCAATTCATGCAGGAAGAATTTGTTTTGCCCACTGTGCCTTTCTTTCTTCATTTTCCTCCTCTTCTTCCTTCTTTCTTTCTTTTTAAAATCTTTTTCATTTTTTAATCTGTGGAAATGTACATTTTTACCAACTGCAAAAAATATTCAAATCCCTGGAAGCATAAAGTCATTTCAAGGTTTAGAATCTGCATAACTCAAGAGCATTTGAAACATGCACATGTGTTTCTTCTACAGCTCAGAGATGTCCAAGAGGTCTGAAAACAAAACCAAAATGCTGTTGTCAGAAATAGAGAAATCTTTTTAACACAGTAATGCAATTTTATTTATGTAGATGGCATTAATTAGATGGCATCTTTTAAATTTTTTTAAAATTTTAAAACAAAAACAATAAAAATGGCGATGCAGAATTTCAAAACAAAACAATAGGGGATTAGCAATGGTTCGTATACTGCATACTGTTATCTTCAAAGTAGTTGTACATTTCTTAATATTTTATTACTGTTATTCTTTCCACTGTATTAGTCATATGTGGTCTCAGAACCTTAGATGATTTTCAGTACCTCAGAATTATATATTTTTTGGGATTTTCTTTATGAAATACTTGCGGGGAGTTGTTTCAGGACTGCTTCAAAGCTTGGAGTTTCTGAAGGTGTGTGAGGACATGACCCTGATGTCCACACAGCCACACAGCAGGGTACACTTCCGTAACCACGACCTAGCACAGGCAGCTACACAGCTACTGCATGGTTAAGTCAGTATACAAGAATGTAAATATGTGGTGATATCATATATAAGGGCTGAACAATAAAGATGCTTGGTGTTTTTGCTGATGCCTGCTCTGCATGCTTTCTTTTGAGGACCTTACCCATGAAAATGCCCCTTCTGCCCCTCTGTCCCAACAAATGCATTTCAAAACTCTACTTCATGAAAATTGGATATTTTAAATTTGTATTTCACACATGAAATATTCAAGAATATGTTAAATTTAGCATTTTCTATTTACTCCAATATTGTATGGCAATGTTTAAAAATACTGTTATTTTCAAACTTTTCTCCTACAAATATCTTTTATTACCTCGTTAAAAACACATGGTCTTTAAGATAATTAACTTCTGTGTTGCCCACAAACACAGAGAAGCAATATCTGGAAAAACACTCTTCTACATAAAAGTAACACATGGTAGTAAAAGTAGACAAAATCATCACTGTCAAAGATTCTTAAAATAATCCAAAGTCTTCAAAATATTTATGAAAGATTTGTAAGTATCCAGACACCATTTGTTCAAGAAGAAATGACCAAATCTTGTCAGAACAGCAGGATATATAGCACTTCAAATCACTCGACTTCCAACCCAGTCTCCCCAGTCCAAGGCAGCACGGAAGTCCTCAGACCCACAATCGTGAGCAGAACTGGCAGCATTCCAGTGAGTTTGGGCCTGGAGTTTTCCAAAGGCCACGCACAGTCAGCTGGCATTAGAAGACATTAGGACAGCTTCCTGAAAGTTCATGTTCACAGACTTCCTTTCATTTAATCTGACTCAGGGCTTACTCATAGTAAAAAGCCTTTTACCAGAACAACCGCAGAAGACAATCAGTGGCAATTGCTTAACATCACAGCTGCTTGTGACTGTGAGTCTCACCCACAAGCAGAGAGTAGTTATTTTTAAAATCTGTGTTCTGGTAAGGAAAATCCACTTCCTGGCACAACTCAAGGTGGCCCATTTCCTTCTGATGGAGGCACCCCCCAAAATAAAATAATAAAATAAATGAAAACATACATTTTCTTTTGATTACTATATTCTCATGGTGATTGAGCAATACATTTCTGTTTTTCTTTCTTTTTTTTTTTTTTTTTTTTTTTTTTTTTTTTTTTTTTTGCGGCACCAGGGATCAAACTCACAACCTTGTTCCTGCCCGGTAGGCACTTAAGCCACTGAGCCAATCTCCCAATCCTAGTTTTTTGAGGCAGGGTTGCGCTATGTAGCTCAGACCGGCTTTGTGCTCATGTTGTAACCCAAGCTGGCCTCGAACACACAATGCTTCTCCTACCTCACACCCCCGAGTGCTGGGATTAAAGGCGTGCGCCACCACGCCTGGCTTGAATTTCAACATTAAAAATACAGAGTATTAACTTTCCATCTACAAAATTTGGATATATGAACACATGTAAAATTCTGTCCTTCTGTATTTTGGAATTTTATATTAATTGTTATTGCATGCTATTGTATATGTAGTTAATCATTGCCATTTTTTTGAGATAGTTTCTCACTATATAATTCACGTTGGTCTTAAACTTGCTAGCATTGTCTTCTTTAGTCTCAGTTGTGTTAATTTCTGCTCTGGTCTTTATAGTTTCCTTCCTTCTATGGGGTTTGAGTTTGAGTTGCTCTTTTTCTTCTACAAGCTTGAGGTACATCATTAGTTTATTTGTGCTTGTTTTGTTTTCCTGATGTGAGAATCTGCTGCTATAAATTTCCCTCTTAGTAGTGCTTTCATTTTGTCCCACAGGTTCTGTGTGTTTGTATCTGCATTTTCATTTAGTTACATATATTGTTTAATTTCTTCTTTAATTTCATCTGTGACCCATGTTTTCATGGAGTTTTTGTGACTTCTTTTGCCACTAACTTCCAATTTTGTTGCACTACAGTCAAATAGTGTCTGTAGTGCAGGGAGAGAAAACAGAACAATATGCTCACAACTTGTATGTAAATGTTTCTAATCCTAATACAGGCAATAGTGCCTCTTAAGTTTTCCCACTTATGATGATTCTAATAAGCAAATTATTATTGGATTACAAACATTTTCCTTCAACTTGGTAACTTTAATATTTAAGAGAAACCAGGCGTGGTGGCACACGGCTTTAATCCCAGCACTCTGGAGGCTGAGGTAGGAGGAACGTTGTGAGTTTGAGGCCCGCTTGGGCTACAACGCTAGTGCAAGGCCGGCCTGAGCTACATAATGTGACTCTGCCTCAAAAAACTAGGGCTAGGAGTTTGGCTCAGTGGCTTAAATGCCTGTCTGGCAGGCGTGAGGTTGTGAGTTTGATCACCGGTGCCGAAAAAAAAAAAAAATTTAGGAGAATTCTCAGGTGTGCTTCTTTTATTTTTTTTTTCATTCCATCCTTTATTTGATTAAAGAATTGCTTTCTACTCCAGTGCTGAGGTAGGAGAAGACAAGTACCATTTCTCTCAAAGAAGACTGATTGTAATTTATCCAAAGAATCCTTTGCACCTTCTATTTCTTCCAATTATTTTCATTCTGTCTGCCAACTCAGAAATTTTTCTCATATACACAGCTTTTGCAATTTGTTACCTCTCATCTGTTTTATAGTCAATACTTTCTTAAAAACATTAAATATCAAGAGTGGGCCTGTGTTATATAAAATGTATTTCCCTTCCATACAGCAAAATTTGAGAAGCTTTAAAATTATTTTGTCCTCTAAGTCGCACAGTAACTGTAATAGTATTTGACATATATTTCAAGATTTAGTATTGAATTAAATTTTCACTTAAAATTTCTATATTATTTTCTTTTTGATATGATTACAAATGTAGATTTACCTTGGATAACTAATGACCATAAATTGAATTAAGTGTTCACATATTAAAGTGATTAATTAAAATTTGTCTATAAATATAAGGACCTTTCCTCTTCCTCCTCCCCCTCCCACTTCCTCTCTGAGTTTTGTGAAAATTGGTGTCTGTTTGCCATGTCACCTTTTCTTATGCACCCAGTGTGCTATGGCTCCTTCCCTGTTATTACTGCACACTCCTTGAAAGAAGAGCTTCACAATATCAAGAAGAATCAATAAGAACAAACATACAGTTTTTATGTAACTGTTAAAAAATAGAATTAGTATTACAATGAATCTCTGGTTCTGATGGCTTCCCTGATAGAAGTTCTTTACATCTTGCATATTTGTTTTCCAGGGATTTTCCAATGGAATGCTTGCTATTTATTCCACATATGCATGCTTGCAACACTTTTCCTTTCTGAACCTAGAATGTTCCAGATAGTTTTAACAGAAACTCTTGAGAAATCCTTTGTGCTTTTGTAGAAGTCGTATCATTCTGGACTGGATACTGGTGCTCTGTGACTGACACAAACCATCCTTCACAAGATTGCACAGCTAAAATTTTTCTAGAACCCAATGCTAATACGAAAATATCTGGTGTTCTATGACAAAATGTTACATAGTGATGAATTCCAATCATCTTCTTAACTGATCTTGAATAAAATTTTGCAGAAGCTAGAGCAGCTAAATTTGTAGAGAAGTAACTTAAACAAAATAACTCATGTCAATAACCAAGACTGAGTCCAAAATTTGATATGAGGCATTGTTGCTCATAACACAGATAAAAATTTTCTATCTATTTTGATTTAGGTATAGATATACATGGTATAGATTACATACGCTAACCAATGAATCTATCATATATTCATCCTTTTTCAAAGAATAATTCCACATGTCCAGCTGAAATAAGCAATGTAAATTACAATCTTGTCCCTTGACTGACATTGAATTGATACAAAGTAACTCTTTACTTAAATATTCTGAATAGTGTTTCTTTTCTAGAAAGATTGGAACTCACATGATATGATTATGGTTGGTCTCTGATGGTACTTGAAATAAGGTGAAATGTAGAAGCTTGATAAATCAAGTTCAGTACAAACAAAGGATAGCAAAAAAAGTCAATTTGAAAAGAATGAAATAAATATACGTAAAGATGAAGGAGTAGCATTCAGGCCCTTGTGGCTGTAGAAACGGGGCAGAAAAAGTCACATATATATCTTCTATTTATTTTTTCTTTCCACCGTCTATGAATGGGCAAGTATCTCGTAGGGGGAAACATAATGATAGTGATGGATTCCCTGCACAGTGGAAAAGAAATTGCCAACCTAACCTCAGAATTTTCCCAGAAAAATGCTTTGTGGCATGAGATGGAGCTTTTGACTGAATGCAGCAAACACAATTTTAGAACTATTTGTGACTCCAGGAACTCTCAGGTAGTTAACTACCCATTCTTTTAGTGTTGCCTTAGTTTTCTTCTGTGCACTAAATTCAAAATTTTAATCTTTAAAATGTAACTTCTCCTCATTACAATCCAGGGAATTAATATTTTTAAATGTTCTTATTTTCTATGGCGTTTGTCATTTTCTCATCTCTAGGACAAAATGCCTAACACCTGCAATTTAAAAAAGGAGAGGCTGACTTGATTCATAGTTTCTAGTAGTTTCACTCTGTGGTTGGTTGCTTCTAATGCAGAAAGGGCCCCCGAAGAGCCCGGTGGAGAAAAGCTGGCCATATGATGCCCACCAGGAAGCAGGAAGAGAAGGGAAAAGCCAGGGACGAGGACACCCTTGCGGGTTTTGCCCCAGTGAGCCTCCCAGCAGGCCCTATCTCCAGATGTGAACTCCTCCAGGGAAAATGAGATCCAGACCGCAGCATTCAATGCATGTCCCTCATGAATTTATCACCTTAAACTATACCGATTTTATTTTTAATTTCCCTAAATTTACCGTCCTTTCCTTATGAGAAAAGTGAAAATAAATCTTTAGGTTAAGGATACACAGTTGCTCTTAAATTTCAAAAAACAAATATCTTAGGTTGGGCAAGCCAAACAGTGTAATGCATATTTTGGCATTCACTTTCAAACTCTTTAAAAATGTAGCAGATTTAGATTTTTCTTACTTTTTTGCATTATTATCACACAAAAACAAACCTTGCTTAATGTGAATGATCAACAGAGAGTTTCTTTCATTTTAGTGTCATCCATGTAATGCTTTTCCAGACGCTTGCAAAATAAAATACCCAATGTGTCAATGTCATTCAACACATTTATCATTTTCTTATTCAGTACAATAGAGGAAGGTTTATGTTACAAAAGATTTCAGACACTGGACTTTTTGTGTGTGCAATTTCATTTATCATTAACATCTTGCATTAGTATGATTTTTATCAGAGAAATGAATCAGTAGTTATAGATTACTATTAACCACAGCTATGTGTTTCCTTTCAAATTATCTTTGATCTTGACTTAATGCCCTTTTATGACTTTGGGTTCCCATTCTGGATATTACATTTTATGTATTTCTCATATCTCTTAGCTTCATTCTGGCTATGACTATTTCTTGATTTTTAATTTTAGTTTTTTATTAGTACCTATTTGCATTATGCAGTGACCACACTCCTCGTGGGGAACTGACACACGTACATAACACATCTGAATTGTTTTATCCCCTCCTGTTTCCTCCTTGTTGTCCATCAACAGATGACTAGGTGAAGAAAACGTGTTTTTTATACACAATGGAGTTCTACTATGCCATACAGAAGGATAGACTTGAGTCACTTTTAGGAAAATCAGTGCATTTTGAGACCACAATATTCAGTGAAATAAATCAGATGTGCAAGCTTAAATATTGCAGCTTCTTATATGAGAAACTCCAAATATAAATAAAGATAATGACTGCTTCTGAGATTTTTCATTTTGAAAAATCTTTATTGTCATTATCATTACTATTTTAGATTGGTATAACATTGCATGTCTTTATTACACACAGCATGATTTTTGAAGTATTTGCATGTGGAATGAATCTAGCATACATATTTTCTCACATACCACTTTTGTGTTAAGAAGATATTTTTGATAACGGTGACAGTTGTGCAAAGTACCAATTTTTGAACGATGTCTCTCAGTTGAGCTTTCTTAGACGTTTTCTCATATTATGGGTTGTTTAGGGTAAGTGAACAGACGAAGAATGCCATTTGCAGCGCACCATACAAAGGACACACATGGTCACCACAAAGTCCCCTCTGCCACCAGACTCAGGTGGAGGTTTGTGTCTCTTAAGCAGTAAACTTGCAGTCTTTCCTTCTTCCAGACTACACTTCTGATGAAATCATTGCTGAGAGCAGCCCACACCTCAGGAGTATGAGGGAGGCTGGGTTCGCTTGTGCTGTAATCACACCAGTCTGGGAGACTGAGATGGGATAGCAAGATCAAGCAGTCTGGGAAATGTAAGGACTTAAGAACAGAGCTTGTTTCAAAATAAAACATTAAAAAAGAATGTGGGATGGAACCCAATGTGAAGGCCCTGGGTTCAATCCCCAGTAAACACAGCACCCCTTTCCAAAAGTTGTGTGCTTTGTGTCCTTGAGGGAAGATAATTTATCTTAATTTCTTGGAATTCCTCTGTCCAGGATATTTGCTTGTTACTCTTCATGTCTTAATTTATTCAATAGCTTATTTATAACAGTATACACACAGGGTTATTAGGTTTATAATTTGAATTGTAATTTAGTACTACCTTATTTCATTTTTTAAGTTTTTTTTTTTTTTTTTTTTTTTTTTCGGTACCGGGGATCGAACTCACAACCTCATGCCTGCCAGACAGGCGCTTAAACCACTGAGCCAAACTCCCGGCCCTAGCTTTTTGAGGCAGGGTCACACTATGTAGCTCAGGCCGGCCTTGCGCTCGCATTGTAGCCCAAGCTGGCCTCGAATTCACAACACTCCTCCTACCTCAGCCTCTCGAGTGCTGGGATTAAAGGCATGTGCCACCATGCCTGGCTTTTTAGTTTTTTAACATTTTTTAGCTATGATCATTTGGAACTGCTTCAGCTAGCTCCTGAGTTTGTTGAAAACTTCCTCACTATTTTTTTAATACATTGATTTTCTGACAGTGCAACATTACAAGATGCTCCTAGCATATTTCTTGCCTTAAGCCAAAAATCAGTCTTGTCTCCAATAATCCTGGTTCCTTTAATCACAGAATACAATTAAACAATATAGACTATAATTAGACTAAGAGAACACATCATTATTGGAGTACTATTCATTGCCTGTAGACCTTAGCTGAAAGACCAAGAAATAAGGGTATGTACACTAACCCATGTACATACACACATACATATTTCTAGACATAAACACATTAAACATTGTTTACACTGATGTCCCATTTATCATCCCTTAACATCTGTCTCATCCTGTTCCCTTCACTCACCTGTCACCTCCCATCTGGAAAGTAGGACATCTGACTACCACCACCTCGCTCCCCATTCACTGTCCATATTCAGTATGCACGTATTTAAGTTTTGAGTATAAGAGTCCCATATTCCATGGGGAAAAAATTGCAAAGTATAGCTTCTTTTGTTTTTATTCTTTTAAATTTTTATTGACTTACAAGTTTATTTAGGTAAGCAGCTTTTCCTCCTATCCTTTTTTTAAAATTTTATTTTATAACAAAATTGTGTAAGACATTAGAAAAATATTGGCAAGAAATACAAATGTTATGAATGGTATATTATTTTTAAAAGAACAATTCACAGTAAAAATGAAATCTGAAAATGACCCTGTGAAGACTACTTTTCACTCAAAATTTTTTTCTTTAACTACTTTAACTAATTTTTGGTATACATAAACATAAACATATATATAGTTTTTCTTTCAGTTTGTCATACAAATGCAACAATACGATGGCTACAATATGTGTGAATCATTTATTTCACTGATAAGTATATTCTCAAGGCACATCCATTTAAGTATGAAAGTGTCTAGTTTATCATTCCTTCTAGCTGAGTAGTATTCCATTATATAGAAACACCACGTTTTTTTTGTCTATTCTTCAGTCGATGAGCATCTCCTATCCTTTTCATGTGAGGTTGTTCCATACATTTTTCAGATAATAAAACTGTGCATACATCCTGTGATTTTCCAGTCACCTAAATGTTTTCTTCCCACACTAGTTGTGTTTATTAAAGTTCATTCTTTTTCTACAGCTTTTGTCGGTGTTGGTGGACCACTCTTTGAGTAACATCGTATTTTATGGATATACAACAATTTGTTTATTCATTTATTGAGGGGCACATTGTTTGCTTCTAGGTTTTATCAATTATGAATAAAACTATTATACATATTTGCACACCTGTCTGTGTGTGAGCCTACTCTTTCAAGTCAGGTGGTTGAGCACATACTAGTATTGTGCTGAGTTTTATGTGAAACTTCCAAGTCCCCTTGCAAAGTCCCTCCACCACTTCCCTTCCTATCAGTAGTGAGTGACTATCCTATTAATCTACGCCTTGCTTGTGATTGGCATGGTCATTTTGTTTTTATTTTAGCCATTTAAGCATGTGTATACTGATAACTCACCTTTATTTCAATGTGATTTATTTTAAATGACAAATAATACTGAACACCTTTTTATGAGCATATTTTTAAACCGTGTCTTTCCCTTGAAAAATGTCTGATGTTTTGCTCCCTGTTAAGCACTACTGGTTGCTTTTATTGTTGAGTTACAGGTATTCTTTGTGTATTTCCATTTCAAGTATTTTATCATGTTTTTGTGACTCCACTTCTTAATCTGTAACTTATCCTTGCATTGTCTTAACAGGAAATTTCAGAGAGATTTTTCATATTAATACTTGCCAAATTAGTACTATTGTCTCTTTCTTGCACCATGATTTTTCTGTGGTATGTAAGTCATCCTGTATTCTAATGTCACATAGACTGCTTTCAGTGTCTTTTTAGAACTTTCATTCTTTCTAAGGAAAAAATTATATTTATAAATAGATTTTCTCAAATTTTTGTGGAAGGTGTGGTGGCTCTTACAAGTTTATTTATTTATTTTGCTTGTAAACATCCAATCGTATCAGCAGAATTTACTCAAAAGACCACCCTTTCATTGAACTGCCTGTGCATTGGTCAACAATTAGTTGATTATACAATTTGTGTGTTCTTCCGGGCTGACTATTCTGTTCCACTGATTTCTGTGTCAACCTTTTGCCAATATCCTGCTGTGTGCTTTCTATAGCGTTGTAGTAAGACTTGAAATTATGTACCTAAGGTATTCCAACTTTTTAATATCCCATTGACTATTCTAGATCATTTGTCTTTCAGCATGCATTTTAGAATTAGATTAGCAATGTCAAAAACAAAAGTTTACTAGATTTTTAAAGAGTTGTGTCCTATTTTTTTAAACAAAATGAGGATGTATATGCTCAATCCTTTCTGGAATTCAGTGACAAAAGTAAGGAAATTTTGTTCTGTTCAAAATACGGCATATCTTTCAGTGAAAGACGCATAGTCTAGGAACATTACTTTTGAACATTGTCGTTGAGAAGACAAAGAAACAGCATATTTGGGAGCCATTTTAGTCATTCAACACATTGTTATAATTATCTTCCTTTTTTTTGGTACCAGGGATCCTACTTAGGACTTTGCATTTGCCAGGCAGACACTTGTGCCACTGAGCTAAATCTCCAGTTAGCATGTTATTTTTGCATAGTTGTTATTAAGCTTCATATTTTACACTTGAACCTGAATGCAAATATATATGCATATATTAATAAGCATTCTATCCCTCTGCATAGTAGGTAAAATAAGAGTTATAACTAAAGTTAGACATTTTACAAAGATAAAATATAGTTAGATATTAAATCATAACATCAAAAATATTACTGTATATGGTTGCTGTAAAGTCTTTATAGTTTATGTTAACTTTTCCTTGTATTAATATCTTGTTTCCATTTATTGTTTTTCTTCAGTTTTTAGTAATTATTGAACAGAATTGGAAGATGCACCTTACGTGAACACTTAGTCTCACATGTATTTACCCACATCTGTGACCCACCAAAAAAATAAAAGAGAGAGAGAGAGAGAGAGAGAGAGAGAGAGAGAGAGAGAAAGGGAGAGAATGTGACAAGCATGATTTTCAGTAATTTTTTTGGGCCAGTGATGATACAGATGTTCCACTGGTATTGAATTCTAATTTATCAACCAGTCAAATATTTATGGAAACACACTGGGTTATTTTCAGGGAAAAATACAATGGCATCTAATTTTACTTGGATCATTTTAGTGGATGAGCATTGGTAGAGGAGAGAATTTAAAACATTGCACCATAAAATTTCCTCTCATTTTAAACAGAATTGCACAGTAGTTTTACTTATCACTCAATGACAGCAAGAACAACCACTCTATTTTTAAATGGCTAAACTACCTTCTCGGTTCTATCTTTTGTACTTCATGAAAAATATATTTCATATGCTGCTGGCTCTTATTCTTTATACATAAATAGCACTTTTCATCAATACCCTTGAGCAAGAGCAAACAACAACTTTTGAAAAAGACATATGCTTAAGAAATATCCTATATCATAATATCTGATCCTGTGCTTTAGAGTTGTAGATCTAAGAACAGTACCCATTATAAAAAAGTTTTGTGTTTATGCATTATGATACATTTTTCTTATTAAAAGAGTTGTTTTATCTTATTAGAAAACAAAAATATTTCCAAAAATGAATTATCCACAGAACCCACTTACAAATTTAAAAATATTCACTCACTACCTCTAGAAATCACACTCTTTATACATAGTTAATAAACACATGATTATTCTTTAATGCCCACACAAAATAACAACTGTTTTATGAAGAAAGTATGCTTAACTCTTAAGACATTTGAGATTCTAGTATTTAATACTTTTAAATGACACACTTGATTATTGGCATTTACATTAGTTTGTAACTATTTGATAGAATCATACATAGGACTAGCATCATTTTTTCATCAGACATAAGCATGCTACCAACCGCAATTAAGTAAGGAAGTGTAAGATTGTAGTTTTAATTAATGCCATTTTAGTTGGAGAGGAAAATATTTTTATTCTGTTAATACCACAGAATATAAGGAAATCTTCACCTTCACAAACAAAATCACTTACAACTTCTTTCTCCATACTTGGAAAAATTCTGCTTTCATTATGTTTCATTATTATTGCCAAAGATTAAGTGCTGCTTCATCATATAACGATATTTAATTCAGGAATATTAAAAAGTAAAACACAACAGTAATTTGTGGAAACAGGAAATTGCTAACACAGCTGAAAACAGTTATTATTTTTCTGTCTTGCAAGACAATTTTTTTCTCATATTTCCTAGTGCTATGTGATTATTGATGCATCTAAAATGTACTATTCAGTAACTGATAATGGGACCATATAAGTTTACTAACTGCAACAATATACAGGCTCCTACTCATTACTGTGCAATAGTGTGTTCAACAATAGACTCAAGTCAGGAACTATTCAAAAATACTAGGAGATGAACCAAAAAGAAGAAAAAAAGATACTAACGTTCCCTTTCCTCTATTACCATAAGTTTAATATTCCAGATGAAAAATAAGAGGCAAATATGTATGACACAGATGTCGTAAAATGTGGCACATAAAAAAAGAAAGCTCCACGGTTGTAGAGATCAAATTCCATACACAGCAGCAATTTGTGTGTGTGTGTGTGTGTGTGTGTGTGTGTGTGTCCTATCTCAGGTAATGTTCTTGAATTGTTATTTGAAGGTATTTTTGCACTACTACACAGACCTGCATTGTCAGGCTAATCATATCAGGCTACAATGTTCATCCAACAACAAAATTTATTGAAGAAGGTAAAGAAAGTGAAGATGTTTACTATGAAAATATCAGCTGCAGTTTTCTAAATTTACTTTTTCAAGGTTGGTACAAAGAAGTCACTTAGTTTGGGGGCCTTTCTGGTTTTTTAAACTAACAACTATGTAGCTACAAATTATATATACATGATGTCATTTCTACAGGCAATTGTACCCCGTAAATCCACAAAAGTCAAATTTATTTATAATAACCAATCCAAACTGAACAACATCTTCCTTTAAATATTTTAAAATGAGAAGTAAGTACATTTAGTACATCAATTCTTCATTTATAGTCCAGCAGTTCAACTGTAATAGTATGTTTAGGAGAGATCTGTTTAGGGTCACCAAAGGCCACAGCCACAGGCATCTTCCAGGAGACAGAGAACATTTTACAGAACCACAGAAAAACTTTTCTTTCTTAATTCTAAGAGAAAATGGTAGCAAAAAAACAGTAACAAGAAATAATAAGGAAACAAAGTTAGAAAGCAGCGGGACCATGCCAAACACTTGCAGTTAGAAATCACATTTGTGATTACTTTCAAAGCAACAATACAGTTATGTATATCAGACTCTTCTTATAAGTTCCTTGACTAATTCACTAATATATATTATATATAATTCACTTAAATTTATGTGTGCATGCATGCATATGTCTATGCTATGTATGCTACATTATGTTTAGCACTAGAGAAAACATTTCAAAATAACTATACCTATTATATGGCAATCACACTTATTGGATATGTAGTGGGAAAAATATGACATCACTGCACTAACTTTCACTTTAAATCTGACTTTCATCTGGAGTTGGAGATTAGACTCATAATTACTGGAATTATCAAAGCCCAGGCTAAAATTTAACCTGTTTTTGCTCCATTTTTGGTTTTCTATCTCAGATATTTAAAAAAAGGAAAAAAAAAAAAGAAGAAAAGGAGGCAGACATATTTAGCCAATGATAATATTGTACATACATGCAGAAAATCTTACAGTTAATACAAATATGTGGCTATTGGAAGTGCTGAATATATGTTTACATCAAATTTAGCAAATTCTTGAAATTATCCACAAGTCTACTTTCCTTGCAAGGCAAACATTCATTCCGGGGGTGGGGGGCAGGGAGGAAAGAACACCATAAACTAAAACTGACAAATACAACTCCATTTCTCTTATGTTCAGCAAGAAAAATACTCCTTGCCTCTTTACCCTGAAACTTGATTTTTACCAATTTTCTACAGGCATCATTTCTACAAAAGCGACTAATTTGAATTCATTGGGTACCATTAGGAAGAGAAATTCAATGGGCATAATTGAATATCTATTAAAAATAAATTCTAAAAAAGATTGATGTATTAGCATTAGTTACTCTGTAATGGTAATATTAAAATGGTATTATTTTATATGCTTTTAGGATCTTAATGCTTTAACTCTTTAATAATCTTAACAATGATATGTTTAAAGGGAAACACACATTCGGTGCTTTTCACAGCTGAGTCAGCTCCGTGTCTTCACTTTGTCGGTTTTGCCCATTCTGTTAGATGAGCTTTCTCCCTGTTCTTCCCACATCCCATCCGTTATTGAGTGCTGTTGACTTTAATTCATAATCTTTAAAAATCATTTTCAGTTTCTCTGGGTGGCAGGCTTTGTCTCAAAGGACAAAATGATGCTTCATTTGAGAATACACAGTAAGTCTTGAGGCTGAAGTAAAAGAGGCGTGAGTTGGGGGAAAGTGGGGAGATACGTATCAGGGTTTGTGTCCAGATGCTCCCTCTAAGGAGGCTCCCAGGATTGGGAGTCTGTGCCCAGCAACTCGTGGTCATTATTTGCTGATGACAAGATACTCTACATAGAAGATTGTGGAAACTCCACAGAAAAACTAGAACCAATAAAAAAGTTTGGTAATGTATCTAGATACTAAGTTAACACTTGAAAATCAGTAGCATTCCTATAAACAAACAACAAACTCACTGAGAGAGAAATAAGAAAAACCACACCCTTCACTATAGCATCCAAAATAATGAAATACTTAGGAATCAGTCTAACAAAGGAAGTAAATGATCGATACAGTGAAAATGACAGAACTCAGAAAAAAGAAATCAAAGAGGATTTCAGAAAATGGAAAGACATTCCTTGTTTATGGATAGGAAGAACAAACATTGTGAAAATGGCCATTCTCCCAAAATTGTTATAAAGACTTAATGCAATTCCAATCAGAATACCATTAGCATACCTCTCAGTTCTAAAGAAATCATTCCTAAAGTTCATATGGAACCAGAATAGACCTAGAATAGCAAAGGCAATTCTGGGCAACAAAAGCAAGGCAGGAGGCATCACAATCACTGACTTAAAATTATACTACAAAACTATTGTGATAAAATCAGCATGATACCAGAATATAAATAGACCTGAAGGTTAATGGAATTGATTTGAAGACACAGCCACAACTACAAACATACTCAGCCACCTTATCTTTGACAAAGGAACCAAACAAGTTCCATGGAAAAGAATCTAACCTCTTTAATAAGTGGTGCTGGAAAAACTGGATTTCCATATGTCAAATACTAAAACTAGATCCATGTCTATCACCATGTATTAAACTAAAGTCAAAATGGAACAAAGATCTAAATATGAAAACAGAAACACTAAATCTGCTGGAAGACAAACTAGGTAGAAATCTTGAAGATGCAGGAGTAGATACAGAGTTCATGACAAAAATCAAACTGCATGGGAAATACTTCCCAGAATCAACAACTGGGATCTCATCTTCTTAAAATATTTTTGTATGTCAAAAGAAATTTTTGCCAGGCGTGGTGGCGCACGCCTTTAATCCCAGCACTCGGGAGGCTGAGGTAGGAGGAGCATTGTGAGTTCGAGGCCTGCTTGGGCTACAACGCAAGCGCAAGGCTGGCCTGACGTACACAGTGTGACCCCGCCTCAAAAAACCAGGGCCAGAAGTTTGGCTCAGTGACTTAAACGCCTGTCTGGCAGGCGCGAGGTTATGAGTTCAAGCCCCGGTGCCACCAAAAAAAAAAAACAAAAAAACAACAACAACAACAAAAAATTTTAACAGAGTGAAAAGAAAACCCATGAATTGGGAAAAAAATGTTAGCCAGCTGTCTCTCAGACAAATGACCTCTATCTAGAATGTATCAAGAATTAAAAAAGATCAGGTCCCCAAAATTCAAAGACCCAATTCAAAAATGGGCATCTTCATCTTTTCAGATGAAGAAATACAAATGGCAAGTAAATAAAAGAAAAAATGTTCAGCATCATTGGTCAATAGAGAAATGCAAATTAAAACAACACTGAGATTCTGTCTTACTCTAGAAAGCACGGCCAAGATCAAAAAATCAATCAATATGAAATGCTGGAGGGGCAGTAAGGAAAAAGGAACTCTTCTCCACTGTTGGTGGGAGTGTAGGCTGATGCAACCACTGTGGAAATCAGTATGGATGTTCCTCAAAAAGCTAGGATTAGAGATCCCATTTGACCCAGCTGTCCCACTTCTGGGCATTTTCCCAGAAGAACTGGAAACATCATATCACAGTAATTTATGTGCACCCATGTTTATTGCAGGAACAAATAGTAATAGCCAAATTTAGGAAACAACCCAAATGCCCATAACCAAAGAATGGATAAAAAAGATGTGGTATTTTTATACAATTGAATGTTACTCAGCTACAAAGAAGGATAGCATTCAGGCTTGTATAGGTAAATGGATGAGACTTGAGACTTTACACACAAGTGAAATAAATCAGACTCACATGTGCAAATACCATATTGCTTACCTAGTATCAAAAAACTTAAAGAGTAAATAAGATCCAAAATTTACAATAGATGTCAAGAAAGGGTGAGAAACTACTCATAGGGGAAAAATAACTAGGATAGGGGAAAGGAGAAAAGGAAGGGAAAAAGAAAAAGTATAATTTTTTATATATACATAAAATAGCTAAAATGATTATACTACTAATTCTATTAGTTCTTGGAAAAGAACAGCTAATATTCATATGATTAGATCAATTTGCATGTCTATATCTAGTAATCTAAGTAACTCTTTTGAAGATAACAATATGCAATACTACCACCATTATTAATTTCATATCATCCTGTTTTGAAAGGATATATTGTTATTGTTTTGAGTTTTTTGTTGTTCTTGTAGTTGTTATTTGTGTATCTTTTGTTTTTTGTTTTACTTTTCTGTTTTTTTTTTCTTTAAAATAAAATAAAAATATGTTCCCTCAAAGCCTCATGCAACCTTAGGTTTTTTCAGAGGTGGCTGAATCTAGTGTGTGTGGTGCTGGGATTAAGGGTGTGTGACTGCTAAAGCAGTCCACTGACCTGTTTGGCACCACCCTAGTCACAGCAGTTTAGATACAATGTGTAAGAGACAGAAAGCATCCTTCCTCCTTCTCTCTATTGTTCCTTTTGCTGTCCTCTGCCGTGGTGAACTGTTGCCCCTCTGCCATGAGACATCTTGTCTTGGAGCCAGCTGATTATGGACTGAAACCTTTACAAACTGTAAGCTAAGTAAACCTTTCTTCCATTAATTTTGGGCCTCATGTATTTTCTTAACAAGAAAAGTAACTCAGACAATATGTGAGTTTGATATTACCATGCTGACTGTTACCCAAGATTAAACCGTCCAAGACACAAGTTGCTTGGCAGGTGTTCATTTACTGGTGGGTTCTGGGCAGGCTATGTTAGGACATATTACATGACCCAGAGGAACTGGAGACTTGGTGACTGCAGCCGCCTGCAATCACTTACTTTACCTTGTTTAATTATGTGTTACGTAGTTTTAACTCGTGTAAAAATCCAAGATGGCCTATGGGTCACTTCTTACAGCTACATAAAGCCAAACTTCATGGATAACTGCTAGTTTAAATTGGAAAGTGAGTTCTTCTGAGTGTGTGTCTGTTGGCCTGAATGACTTCCAGTCAAGGGAGACCCAGCCCTACAGCATATATTGCTGACACATGTTTCACACACGGTTATCTCAACAGTCTTTTCAAACATTAGATCTGATCATGACAAAACTCTACGTAATTCCTATTGTTCTTTGACTACAGAGTAAATGATTGTAGTCTGCACTGGTTTACAGACACCACACAGCAGTCAGTGTTTTCCAGGACCACATCCAATCTATCTTTTTGATAATCTGCTTGCTACATTCCAGGACCTGTTTCTGTTTCTCCACACTCTCTTATCTTAAAGCAATTAATGTCTTGTTTACCTAGCGACCTCCTTTTAAATCTCAGCGCCCTCATGGTCACTTTCTAAGAGCAGTATCACTAAATTTTCTTACATGCAATACACACAGTCTCATCGTATGGTCTTATGATATTACATAATTTTCTGTGATATTATTTTCTGTGTTCATTTATAACATTGTCTAATTGGTTATTTTCTCTGCTAATTCTTTTTCATAATTACAGAGGTAAAATCATTCATCATTTTAATTTTCCGTGGAAATCCACCATTGTAGTCCTATACCACAGCACATCATAATACTAACATTAAAAATATGATTTTGAATGAATAAATAAATAATATTTTCAATTTGGGTAGTAAAAAGTGAGGTATTTGAAGCTACCTGCAGGAATAAACTTTGAGAAAATCTCTCTCATCATTATTTATTTAAACCACTAAATAAATCATCAGAATATTTTATGTGCTTTTGCCAAATTTTGCATTATCCATGAAAGGCAATAATATCAGGATGCAAATGCGCCAATTATTAAGCTACCAAGGTAATTCCAGTGATTTTAGACATTCGTTTAGAGTAGGGCAAAGAGTACTACAATTTTAGGTCCTGCACAGAGTGAATGTATACAGATATCAATCTAATTAAAACTGGTAGTTGGTCAAACAATCTAAACAATTGTTTTCCCTTTTGACTTCAGAAAAATAATGTACCACACCACGGGGTGATTTTTTTTTTGTACCAGGAATTGAACTCAGGACCCTGTACTTGCCAGGCAGGTGCCATGCTGCTGAGATACATCCCTGGCTATGGAGGTGATTTTTAATGAAATTGTTGTAGGATCGGTGACTATTATTGATTTTTCCTAACAAAATATCCATATATGAACCGTTATAATTTGAAGCAATTGTAATGTGCAGGCTTCCCCATAAGATCTCTTTTCTGCCAGAATAGAAATTAGGCAGCAACAAGAAAATGATCTTTGAACAAATCATGTTCAGAAATATTTTCAAAAGATGATAATATTTTGCACTGACGCAGTCCATATCGGTTCTGAGTATTAGTGTACTGTACTGTACTTTCCCTAAACACAGCCTTATCTTCTCCACCAAATTTGACATTTAATTCACTTGAAATAAAAATGGCTTGAAAAATAAAATAAAGAAGTTTTCCCTTTTGAAAACTAAACATTTGGAAACATTTATGACTATTTCTGTAAATAATGCAATAAAGAATAAATGTATTTTTTATATTTATAAGTAGCAGAATATGCACTTGGGATTTGTATTAGGCCTTAGCTTGAGTCAGAATCTGTTATTCAGTATCTTTTAAATTGAAATTTGACACACATGTTTAATATCTAAAACTTGTTCTGTAGAAAATATTTTATCATAATTTAATAGATATTCAACTTAAAAAACTTTCTTTGAAATTAGTAATTTTTTGCAGGGAATTTAGCTCAGGGATGTGAGCACCTGCCTGGCAAACGTGAGATCATGAGTTCAATTCCCAGTACAAAGAAAAAACGAGGAATTGAAATTAGTAGTTTTGCAATGATATATGGTTTTATGAAGTCAGGCATTAACCATATGAGTAATATTGATATTGTGAATAAGTGTGATTACCTCATATCTTTTACTATTCATAGCCAAGGTTACAGGGGATATTCTTTCCTGTTTTGTATCTCTTGCACATTTTATTGCAATCAGAAACACACAAATGTACTACTTTAGCAAATTAATCACATTTTATTAAACATATTCCACTGAGAATAATGAGTAATCATAGCCACACTATGATTTTTAATGAAATATGAAAGTGAAGGGAACTCACACAGATAAAGTATTATTGGAAAAGAAAATGTTGAGTCATTTGATGAAATGATTTTTTCACACTGTGAGATTCACAGTCATCATTACTGTCTGTAGGGTCCAAATGTCACAGATCTGACGCTGAATTATTAGCATATATTGTGCTTTACGATTGGCTTAAAAGAGCAGACACTTTTCTGGAAAGTTATTAAACTCATTTATTTTTATTCATTTGTTCTTCAGCATATCCAGCAATAAACTCAGCCTGTCCTCTGAGGTTATTTAAAGATGTAAGTTTCCACCCTGAAGAATCTGATGACAGCACTAACATCACTGAATTCTGTGCACACGCCACGTGGACCCCTCTCTTCTTGGCTTCACATTGGTGTCATGTTTGGTTGCTGTGCTCTATCAGTGTTGCAATTTATGCCATTTTGGCTTGATGGGATTTGGGGTTTTAGATTTTGAGAATTGTTTCGGGTTTATTTAAACAATGATCTTTGTTTCTTTGAGACTGATGGAGTATTTACTAAATGTGCAATAGGTTCAACCCACACTTACCAATCCTATCAATCTGCAAAAAAACACAAGGCTCTACTTGATTCTCCACATAACCCTTTACTTCAATCTTCTTTTTCGTGAGACGTTTAGCTCCTAAATTTCATTTGTGGTATTTTGTGTTCTCTGAAGCATATATAGGCAAAACAGAATATATAGAAATCCAGCAGAAAGTAGTAACTTGATATGGCACTTACAAATTCCCCAAGAAGTACTTTTAAAGTACAGTTTACTTTGGATTGCATAAATAACTTGAAAATGCGTTAATTATACCCATCTTTATTATGCAATTGTCAAAACTATTGGCTCAAGTCTTTAATATATCATTTCCTAAATGCTCCGATTCTCTCACTGTATTGCACATAGCTATCAGTTCCCGGAATATGAAATTATAGCTAGTTGATGGGCTGAGGTGACACTGTTGGAATCCATGGTCCTGTCACCTGCCGCATCTTGGTAAGTGCTGATCATAATCCACAGACACCGTCTGAATGCCATGGTTAGGATTCTTGAAATCCCACGAGATCACATTCTTAAAGTCTAAAATTCAAGAAATCAAAAACTCGAAAGATGAAAATACTGAGATATGAAATATTAAAATTTTAAGTCTCTAAAACTGCAATTGCAATGGAAATAAAGGCTTTAAAGGGTGAAGAAAGCCAAATTCTAAAGAAGAGATTGGTCATGCCATATAGCCAGGGGGGAAATGTCAGTTTAAAAATGTGTCATTTATCTGTATTTCATGCCTTCGTTCATGCCGAATTGAAGCCATTTTACCCTGAAGAACCCAGAAAACTTGCAAACTGAATTAAAAATAATCATGTGCTTGACAAGATGATGCTTAACAGAAATGTTTCATTTTTGATGACGAGTGTTGTTTCTACCAACTTTGGGGTCAGTAAAGCAGTGTATGCAGACTGAATTTCTATGTACCCAAAACAAAACAGAAGTATACCATAGAAAACGGAAAATTTTAAAGGGAGATGATCATGTTGGTACACTTTGAATCACAAATTTTTAAAAAGGAGCACCAAATAGAGAATGAATGTGAATATATTCTCCAAAGACAGTCTTTCTCTCAAAGTGCAAAAGCAGGTGACCACAATGTTGTACGACAGGAAAATATGTTTAATGGTCACTACGGCTGACACACTCTTACACACTCCTTCCATGTAGTTGGCATAGTGTAACCCTTAACTACTTTTTCTCACATGCCAAATTCTTTTAGCTTTGTACTATTTTTTCCTTTAAAATTTTTATCATTTAAATTATTTTCATTATGTTTTTATAATTTATGGTGCTTTATATTTCATCTTCATATATTTTCCAATACTGGAATTATAAATTGTGTGAAGAGTTTTAAAGAGTTCTAATTTGATGCAGTTTTTGCAAATTGAACAAACATGCACTATCAAAATGTTGAGTTTTGTATAATCATTGTGTTCACACATAAAAATTTTAGGACTTCTTCAGTAAAATGTTGAAATGTACTATTTATATATCTCCATTTGTAAAAGTTAAAATTTCTTGAAATCTCAGATCTTTGAATAACTGCACATACACTGGTATGCCACGATAATTTTTTACTTGTCTTTTCTAAAGACACAGATTGTTCATAATGGTGATCAGATGACTGCAGTTATAATACTGGATACATAAAATTACCAACCATATGGTATTCATTCCTCTTTTTAACCCCTTTTTATGAATATAGATCATTTACTTATAACCATTTTCTCTTATGTGGTCATTAGTATACCTTTTTTTCTTAAAATTTTTATGCTTGCAAAAATATGAACCTTATCATTTCTCATTTTACTGTGTAAATGGACTATGTCTTACATGCTTTTCAAATCAATTTCCCTTATAAAGGCATAAATAAAACCTCTTGAGTAATTATTTTATTTTTGTAGAATTATATTTTCAGGATTTTTGTCTTATGGAATGTAGACTTTAGGGATTTGCTGTTTTATGATTTCAACTTCCAGGGTCATACTCATTTGGTTGTATCCTTTGTTTAGTATCTTAGTTTACATGAAAAATAAAAAAAATGGAAGAGAATTTTTAATAAATATAGATGACAAAAAGCTAAGATTCTTCTATGGCTAACTTTGATAAAACAAAATGGAGAATTGGAAAGTCAATAAAGTAGAAAAAAGATAAAAAACGTTTTTTATAATGGGCATCATATATTTTTCTGATTGGAATAAATGAGAGGCGATTAGCATTGGTTTAGAATATAGACAAGCTCTCTTCTAATAATTCTGTTTTCCTAAAGATTAGATGAAAAAATGCTTAAAACAAATAACCAAACATCCTTTATCCTTTTTCTGAGCTATATCCAGACCCTGGTCTTTGATATTTTCCTTGTGTGGTGGTAAGAAATGTATGCAAACAGGGTTCATTGTGTATTTAAGCATTCTCTAATTGCCATTTAACAAAACTTTAATTGCATTTTTAGTTAACCTAAATTAAATAAATGGAGGAATATTTAAAACATAAGTCACTTTTATGTATCAATGTTTATTTATAAGCCACTCAGAACAAATAATTCAGTTTTGGTTTTTCCCTAATTTAATCCAGAAGGCCAGAGCTAACTCGCCCTCCTACACTATGTCTCTGTTCTCTGTTACTTTGTATGTCCAGTGCCTTATGTGTTTTTAGTTTCTTATGATTTCTTTTTGGAGATTGATTCTTATGATTGCCATTCTCAGTTCTCTCATCCTTTTTTAATTTTTTTAATTTTTAATTTTTAATTTTGTAATCTCCTCACTTTAATGTGATTCTGTCAAAACCAGGTAAGTTTAACGAGTTCTCTGTTTTCAAATATTGCACATAAAAGCTTGGAATTTCCTCCAGTTTCCCGGGTTGGAGACCCCACTCCTCAGGATTTGCGTGAATAGTGACGAGACTGAACTAAGCAATGAAAGAGCTATGGAGGGATCTTGATGGTAGAAAAATAATTTTAGCATCGCCATGATTTTCTATAACCTGAAGCTTTTGTGCACTAAAATCTTTTATTACAAGTAATAAAGAGAGATGATCCAAAGAACATTTTCATGTTCTGATTCTGTATAATTGCATTCACATTTCCACAGAGACCTTGACTCCTCACAAGAAAGCACTTAATTTTATTTGCATTGACATTAACTTCAGTACTCTGCTTCAGAAAAGTTAAACTGCTTAAGTTAATGTGGTGCTTTTTCCACTTAAACAATTTTAGCTTTAAAAATTATTTAATCATAATTTGAAGGGAACTGTTTTGATAACCTCTTCTCCAATGTAAATTTTGGCAATGGTGTTAATAAAATCACTAGCATCTTTTAGTTACTAAGCATTTCTAGCAAATGAGACTGCTGTTTAACAATCCTATTATCCCATTTTTGAAATAAAACAATTTAGGCTAAAGTAAAATGCCTAGACATTTAGATAAGGAAAGCAGGACTATAAAACAGGAAACTGTCAGCCTAACTTGATTGTGACTTCAGTGTCTGTGTCCTAACAATGCCCTCTCTGAACATCGCCACCCACTTTTCAATTCTTCCCTTCATCTTGGAAATCATAGAACATCAGATCAAAGGCAGTAAATGACGGGTTCTGACTGGACTCCTCTTTTCCCTGTTCCACACTTGAGTCTTTCATTAAAGGAGCAGTTCAGATTTTCCGGTGGGCTCAGCAAGTTTTCTCAGACATAATTCAGGCCACAGGAACAAATAATGAAACAAGAAAAAAGAAAATCATATCTTGAGTCTTTTCCTTTGTTATACATAAATAGGTAATTCTGCTCATGGTGATGAAAGAGATTACCTGAATTTTGTTTCAAAATGTTTTCTTTTCTTTTGAAAGGAACTGATAAGCAACTACATATATTCTCAGGTTCTCCAAGGAATGACAGGAGCTGCATGCTGTAATCTTTCCTTGCTTTCAGAACAACGCTTTTTTTTTGGGGGGGGGTGCATTTTTCACTGACACTCTTGCAAATTATGATTGTTTCTTTTTATGTCAGTATTCAAAAGAAACCCTGAAAATGATAGCTTTACAGTTTTAGAAAATAATGAATTGAGCCACCAAGAAAGGAGTCTCAGGGGTGATGTTAGCTCACTTTAATGATGATATTTGACAGCAGTTTTTGTTTAGCATGAGGTTTCCTTGGCAACTCTTTCATTGGGAAGCTGAAAATGGTAGAAAGCATGGAAATAGGCAGTTTTATTTAAAGGGTATTGGTGACTTTTTTTTCTTTTGTCAATATGGTAAAGTCATTTAAGAGGATTGATCATTAATTTAATATATTTTTGTGAGTCATAGCTATCTTTTGAAGGAATCAATTGATTCAGGCAATGATTTTTTTGGTAAAACTTATTTTAATGTGTCTGATTATCCCTTAGCATTTGAGATGTCAAATTAAACTTGGAATGTCACATTGCTCTTACTCCAAGTGTGATAATGCAGAGTTCTTTTCTTCATTGACTTGATATGTGTTCTAAATAATAACTATTACTTGCGCATGTGTTAAAGATAAACTAACCTTTTCTTTAAACTCAGGGCTAATGTGATGAATTGGTTTTTGTGCTAAAAAACAAAAGGTGAAAATGATTAATGAGCAATAGAAACAAGTGTTGCAGCAAAAAAGCTAAGTCGATGTTTTAATAGTTGTGTTAATTCAGTATTTAATAACACTTTTAAAAATAATAACACTTTAAACCATAGCATAGAACATTTTTCTGTTATATTCTGGTCACATTTCTCAAAGATTTGTCATTAATTTGAATGGAAAATATGCACAGTGATCCATAGGAAAGATTGACAGCTTATAGCACAGGGAAGACACTCAGAAGGTCACATATTCTAAACCAAATAGCTCAGTTACCATGTTACAAACATTTTGCAGCATTTGTTTAAAATCAAATTCTGGCAGCTGAGTTTGTTATTGTTACTTTGAAATTGATTTGAATGTTTTCTAAGGGTATTAACTATACATGCAAGAAGATATAAATTGTATCTGTGAAAATTAAGTGGAATATGTTGGAAAAAATCAGTTAATATAAATCCTTTAAGAAGATGAATCTCAAAGTTGATATAAAGTTTTTTAAGAAAAATAGAGGATGGATCATACAGAGACTGTTTCTCTTGGCTCTGGTTTACTTTAATTCTTTACATGACTGCATTGAACTCCAGTTGACACTCTAGGCACACACACGCAGCAGTGAAGCATCCTCAGGATCAAGGAGGACCATTCATCACCCAAGGGATTCCTCCCGGTCTGTGTGTGGTCCTGCCCCTTTGCCTCACCCTCAGAAAATCAGCCTATAGTACCACAAAATTATTTTCCACCTTGAAGTTTTTATTTGGATGGAATTGTACTGTTGTCCACATTTTTGTTTTGCATTCTTAATGAAGCAAAATTACTTGAGATTCACACTGAATATAACAATAATATTCTTTATTAATTATTGATTCTAAGTACTATTTGGTTGGTTAGGAATATCACAATCAATTCATATACTCACATTTTGTGGTCAATTTGTGCTTTTTTACTGGGTGCTTTTTATTACAAATAAACTGCATTGAAGACTTCTGCACCCATCTTGGCATGACATGTACTTTCATTACTGTAAGGCACAGAGGACAGAAATTTGTATGCCTTGCTTTTTTTTTTTTTTTGCAGCACCAGGGATCAAACTCACAACCTCACGCCTGCCAGACAGGTGCTTAAGCCACTGAGCCAAACTCCCAGCCCTAGTTTTTTGAGGCAGGGTCTCACTATGTAACTCAGGCCGGCTTTGCGCTCGAGTTGTAGCCCAAGCTGGCCTTGAACTCACAATGCTCCTCCTACCTCAGCCTCCCGAGTGCTGGGATTAAAGGTGTGTGCCACCACACCCAGGTTGCCTTGCTTTTTAAAGAAATTGTCAAAATGTTTTCCAAAGAGGTCATTATATTTTACACTCTTATTTACAGTATACAAATTTCAGTTCTTTCATATCTTTGCCAACATTTGGTCTGTCTTTTTATTCTAATACTCTAATTTAGATTTAGTGTTATTTATTGCGACTTTAATTTGCATTCCCCTAGTTATTAATGATGTTTAGACATATTTTCATATCCTTATTTGTTATTCTTCTGTATTTGGTAAAATACTTGTTATATTTCTTATCTGTTTTACAATTGGATTCTAATTACAGAGTCAGGTCTTCTTTTTTAACATATACACACTTTTGAAATTTCTCTTCCAATCCCTTGTATTTTCATTTGTTTTTGGAAGAGCAGAAATTTATATTTTTGATGGTGCCAACTTTACTCTATCTTATTTATTAGGAATCATGTTTTAATATTATATTCAGACATATTTGACTAATCCCAAGATTTTGGTTTTCTTTTTAAAATGTTGTTTTAGATTTACATCGTGGTGTATAATATTCTTTGATTATATTTATGCAGTATCATATGGATATAGATATATATATTCTAGTTTTTCAGCAACATCTATTGAATAGGCTAATTTTATGAATTGTCTTGTATTTGTATTTTGACCAAAATGAAATGTTCATATATGTGTAAGTCAATGCTCAAAAACTGTTGTGTCTCATTAGTATGTTGGTGAACTTAATTCAGTACCTCATGATTCTGATGATTATAGCTTGTTTAGAGTGTTGAAATAAAAAAAAAAACATTTGAACGTTCAATTTGCTACTCCATTGTTTTTGCTATTATAGACCTGTTTTATATGAATTGTATAATTATCTTGTAAATTTCTTCCCTCAAATTTTTATTTATTTCTTTTATTTTCACATTGCAATGAATCTACAGGCATATATGGATAGAACTCATATTTTAAAAATATTAAACCATCTCATACATCTTCACAGTGAGATACATCTCTTCATTCAGTTATACTTTAAATTCTCTCAATAATCTTCTATAGTTTTTGTATATACTACTCTTCAGTATCTCATGTCAGATTTATCCCTAAGAATTTTTTAAACTTTGAAAGCATAAAATTCTAACCTAAAGAAAAATTCCTGTCTAGGTAAGACTCCTGATTTGCATGGGGTAAAAACATGATAGTTGTAAGAATAATTGTTATAAAGCATGTTGAAGTATTGAAACCATAAACTTCCTAGAATCTCTCAGAAATACATCTGTCTTTTGTCTTTGTTTTAAAAAATGCTACATGGATACATGCTTAATCCTAGATCATGATAGTGAAACTGTCTTTGTCTTGGAAGACCATGATATCCCACTTAGGACCTATTTTGAACTTTTTTCATGGGTAATGGACCAAGAATACATTTAGAGAAAATAAATTACATGCTAAAGAAGTTGCAAGACTTAGTCAAGAGAAACCCACAAGGAGATAATATTAGAATGGTTTCCATGGATGGTGATTTAAGTTGTAAGAAAATGAGGCTGGTTAAGATATTATTTGTAGCCGGGCGTGGTGGCGCACGCCTTTAATCCCAGCACTCGGGAGGCTGAGGTAGGCGGAGCGTTGTGAGTTCCAGGCCGGCTTGGGCTACAACGCCAGCGTAAGGCCGGCCTGAGCTACATAGTGCGACCCTGCCTCAAAAAACCAGGGCTGGGAGTTTGGCTCAGTGCCTTAAGCGCCTGTCCTGGCATATATTTGTATGGCAGAGTCCTCTAGGTATATGATTCTGCTAACTTCTCCTTTTTTTGATTGATAAGTGAAATTTATTAAATGACAATGGAAATCATTGTAACTACCAACATTCATTGATCTCTTCATGCTAATAGAAGTGCTATGATCTGCACATGAAATATTTTCATTAGTGCATACCAGTTATACAGAATAGTGGGTTTAATATCAGCATATCCATACATATGTAAAACATGTTTTAACAATTTCTGCATATGAATTATTCCAACTCTGCCTCACCAGATTTGAAGTGTTCTCTAGTGCCAAGGAACTCATCTAATGGTGTTCTTTGTTTGGAAAGAAGGACCAAATCTCTAGAACTTAATCTCTTAAAATTGGCTTGTTGTGAATAGAATGATAAAGAATCAAACATCTTTCCTTCTACCTTTCCTTCTTTTCCTTTTCTTCTTATTGGTGTATTCTATCAATCGCATCAAGCAAATAAGACTCAGTGATCAAGAAGTGTCAAGTCTGCTGCCAATCTTGAGAGCCACATGAACTCTAAAGAGTATAAGAAGAAAAGTTTCTAGAACCCAGGGCTTTACTATGTTCACGAAGTTATTAGAAGTTCAAGAGTGCAGCAAAATAGTCATTCCCTCTGATTAAAGGACTATTTATTTATGACTATTAAGACAGGTTCATTCGTGATAGGCCAATTTGAGTTTTGAGAGAACATTTCTGGACTTTCCAGTATTTCTCCATGAATTTTTGATGTAACAAAGAAGTTTCAGCTTTTGAAAACATACAAGGACATTTTTGAACAATTCCCATCACTATGGAAATCAGCATGGAGAACCCTCAAAAAATTAAAAACAGAAATTCCATTTAACCCAACTATTTCCCTTCTACGTACCTTCCCCAAACAGGTAAAGGTACCATATTAGATGAATACATATATACCCATGTTTATAGTAGCACAATTCATAATACCTTAATCTTGGACATGACCTATATATAATCAACCTGTGAATGGATAAAGAACATGTGGTATTTTCACATAATACAGTACTACTCTACCCTAAAGAAGGAAAAACTTCAGTCATTTGTGGGAAAATTGATGCACCTTGAGACCATAATATTAAGTGAAATGAAACAGACACACAATTTTAAATATTGCATGCTCCTCTTAAATGGGAAACCCAAACTATAAATAAATTAGATAGTAAAATAAAAGACAGATAAAAAGAAATTTTGAGACAGAGCTTTTCAAAAGAGAAGGGAAACAAGGAGTGAACAGTGAAGGAAGCAGAGATGAAGAGCATGAAAAAAGATTTAAGATGTTTTATGTATATGTACCAACATTTCAGCGTAAATGTAATCATTATGTACTATAAAGAAGTATTTAAACAAGTCCAAGGTGAAGTAGGTGATCAGCTGAGCCACATGAACTATAAGATCTGAGAGACACAAGGGTACAGAATTATCTGCATTTGAAAAGATTTTTTTTTAATTTTTAAAAGCAAAACAGAAGAAAAGGTAAAAGTAATACAGAATTTCCAAAAAAAGTAAGCAATCAATACTAGTTAATGTATTACATATTGTTATCTTAGAAGTGGTTGTTCAAGTTTCAAAATCTAGACATTAAAAAATCAGACAATCAAAATGACAACACAAACTATTCTTTCTAATGAACTAACAGAGAAATAGTATAGTTATCTATCTTGCATAAAATATGTTTGCATGAGTCACTTTCCCAAGTTGGTCCATGTTACAGTTGATACATTGTGTCAACTTAAGTTTATAAGTTTAACTGAAAGACTCAGCAGGGAGCCAGGGTTCTTGCTTTGTAAATATCCTCATCCTGTGCAAAGGAGGACAAGAAGACTTGTGAATGCTACACCCACCCCGGAGGAGGGGGTGGCCTGTGTACAATATAAGGGAGAAAAAGAGGCTTGCTCTTTGCCTCTTTTTGCTCTGGCTGCTTTTGCTTGCTGCTGCCTTGAAGTGGTGCCTCTGTGCCATGCCACCCTGCCTTGGAGTCAATTTGTAATGGACTGAAACCTCCAAAAACTGTAAGCTAAATAAACTTTTCCTTCCCTAATTTGGGGTATTATGTGTTTTGTCTCAGTAACAAGGGAAAAGTAACGAGAAAATCCAAACTATACCCACAGTTTAAAAGAGAAGAGCCCTATTTGGCTATTGGCTTCCAGTGGGTCAATCCAAAGTGACTGGCTTTGAGGTAGAAATGCATAGTAGAAATCATGGAAAAGAAAAGTGAAGGCAGTCAAAAAACAGAGACAGATGGGCGGAGCCAAGAATAAGAATACACCCTTCTAGATTATACCCCCGTGACCAACCTCCCACCAGGCACCACTCTTTAACAGCATGTTCAGCTATCAATCTAATCATGGATGAGTATACTGATAAGTGCAGCACCCCCGTGATCTAGTTACCTTCCAAACACATAAGACATTGGGAAACGTTTTTTATTGACTCTTAGTACATGTTTCCAGTACAATGATCACATTCATTGTAAGGAACTGGTAAAAGTACATAACACATTTTAATTCTCTTTTTTTGCCCCCTTCCTTTACCTCCCTATTATTTTTCTAGCATGAGATTCATTCATTTATGAAACTTTATAAAGTTAATTATCATATATACAGTTTGAAAATCAGACTAATAAGCCAAAGAATCCATAAAACATGTGAAAGAGTTGTACTAAATCAAGGTACACTTTTAGATATATTGTCTGTGCTAGATTACAATATATATTTCTTTCTCTCTTTTCCTATTATATTTTATTTTGTGCTTTATAGATATTGAGATTTTCATAAAAAAGAAACCATCCTATATATGAAGTTGTGTGTCTGAGTTACTTCACTTAACATTATAGTTCCAAGGTACCTCCATTTTTCTACAAATGACTCAAACCTCAGCACAAAACAAACAAACAAACAAACAAAAACAATAGAAACATGGATAAAATGTAACAAAGCACCTCCCAAACCCCCCAGCCCCCCAAGGCCAATCTGGGGCCACCAAGAATTGGAATAGTATAATCCACACACCAAAATAACCCAAAAGCATAGCAGTGGAGGTTGGAAAACAGTTCAAAATGATGCTCAGTAGGATTAGAAAAGACACACAGTGGTACCTTTGTTCATAAACTTAATTTGTTCCATGTTTCTATTGATGCAAGAAAGATGGTTACAGTTATTTCCATTGTTCAAAAGAACTTGCAAACAAAAATGAAATTTTGCCAAATGCTTGTTTGTGAACCAAATTGTTCACAAACAAAATCATTCACGAATTGAGGTTCCACTGGAACAAAACAGATAATTCAAGTAATAACCAAAAAATGTTGGACCTCTCAGAAGGTATTAATACAAAGCTATATGTGCTAAACCAAATTATACGAAACACAAATGAGCAGTTCACCAAAGAATTAGTCCATGAAAAAATTTTAATCAGAAATTTAGAAGGCATGGACAACAAGTTGACCAATGTGAGTACAGAATTTCAGAACTAGAAGACAGCTATGCCTTTAAGGTCCAACTACTCAAAGATAGTTTAAAAACAATATGAGAAAATGAGACATTGACCCAATAATTGCTAGATGAAGGCAAAAATAATCCAAGAATAACTTGAACAAGTGAAAAATTAGAAGACAATACAAATGGTAGGAAAATGTGCTTCACAGAAATAATGTTAGAAAACGTCCCAAATACAGAGAAAGCAATAAACACACAGTTAAGTGAGTCATGTAGAACGCCAAATAGGCACAACCAAAAGACAACTTCTCCACACTACATTATAAACATCAGAAGTCCATCACAAGGACAAAATCTTAAAACTTGTTAGACAAAGTCAATGAATCACATACAAAGGTATACCCATTGGAATCACAGCAGACTTTTCTACATAAACCTCCAAGACCAGGAAGTCCTGAAGTGAAGTGTTTCAAACCCTAAAAGACAGCAATTTCCAAACTTTTATGTGTGCCACAAAACTTTCCTTTAAAATTGATGGAGAAATAAAGTGTTTCCATGATAAGGAACTCTTAAGAAATTCGTAACTACCAAACCATCATTACAAAGCTTCTCATGCATATCCTAGAAAGAGACAATGAAGTCAATAATATCACTAAGGAAAAACAATGAATACACCTGGTGGGATACTTAGCTAAGCAAAAGGGAAAAAACAAAATTAAAAACAGGAAAAGAATGTGATCATAGGAATAAGTCAATATTTTTAGTAATAATTCTCAATATGGATGGTCTCATTTCCCCAATCAAATGACATAGATTGGCAGAATAGATCAAGAAAGAAAACTCAATGATATAGAGTATGAAAAATACATTTAATTCAAAAAGATACAGATTAAAAATTAAGGGATAGAAAACAATATTCCAGGCAATAAGAACCTAGAAAAAATCAAGAGATGCTATCCTATTACAGTATCAGACAAGTGAATTTCAAGCTAAGACTGATCAGAAGGGACAAGGAATGTTGCTGCCAGTTGGTTAAGGGAACAATTCAACAGGATGAGTCAACAATTATAAACATGTGTGTCAAATACAGGTGCATACAATTTCAAAAAACAAATACTACTGAACATAAAAAAAATCTGATAAACTCCAGTATAATAGTAATAAGGGACCTCAGTATCCCACTGTAACAAATGGGCAGGTCAAATAGACAAGAAAAAAAAATGTCAAAGTTGAACCAAACCTTTGAACAAATGGATATACTAGGTATCTGCAGAGAGTTTGATTCAACAATAATAGAATACACATTCTTCTCAGAAGCACTTGGGACTTTCTCCAAAAGATACCACATACTAGCCAATAAAGCATGCTTAAGTGAATGCTAAAGAATCTAAATTATCCAATACATGTTATCAGGTCAAAGTGCAGTGAAACTATAAATCAATGGCAAAAGAAACCACAAAACCTATGCAAGCATCTGTAAATTAAATAATGTCCTTTAGAGTAATCACTGGGTGACAGATGAAATTACTTAGAAAGTAGACAGTTTCTACAAGTAAAAGATAATGCCAGTATGCCACACTAGAACATAGGGGACACTAAGAAAGCAGTCGTAAGAGGGAAGATGACAGTGGTGAATCTCAGAAAAACAGAACGCACTTCATTAATGACCTAATTGTGCAACTCAAAGTCCTCAAAATAAGAACAATCCAAATCCAAAACAAATACGAGGAAGGAGATTACAAAGAGCAGGCAGAGGTGAATGAAACTGAGATCGGCAGAAAAATACAAAGAATCAAGGAATCGAAGATTTGGTTCTTGAAATATTACACAAAATAGCGAAATCGTTAGTCAATTTTAACAAAATAAGGAAAGAAAAGGCCCAGATTCACTTATTTAGGAGTCAAAAAACTGCAATCACAGTTGATTCCTCAGGAATCTAGATAATCAGAGTCATGGTTAGTGTCTAAATGTCACCCCAAAGCTTCACGTACTCTGGGGGGAGGCTTTTCATAGGTGGCTGAATCTAGAGTTTGTGACTGATTCATGGTTCATTGCTGGGATTATAGAAGTGAGTGCTATGTCAGCTCCCTGAGGGCAGGTAGCCTATACAGTATAAGGGATGGAGAGAGGCTTGCCTCTCTCTTCCACCCTTGAGGCCTTTGGTGTCTTCTGCCACCATAAACTATTGCCCCTCTGCCATGTGTTATCCTGTTTGGGAAGTAGCTGATTATGGACTGCAACCTCTATAAAGTGAGAGACAAATAAACATTTCCTCCTTTAAATTTGGATGTCATGTACTTTGTCTTAGCAATGAGAAAAATAACTAAGAAAATCAGTAACTACTTTGAGAACTAGAACTCAATAAAATTGAAAATTCAGAGGATACTGATAAATACCTGAGTATACATGAACTACCACAACTGAACCAAAATGATATAAAAATCTTGAATAGACCAATTATCGGTCAGTGAAATTGATGAAGTAATTAAAAAAATAACTACTAAGTAAGAAAAGCCCAAATCCCAACAGATTCACCACTGAATTCTATGGGACTATGCCAGGTCTAAGCATAGCAATGAGAAATGGAGTTGGTGGCAAATCTCAGTAGAAATGCAAGGTAAGAGCCTTGGATTCTGAGTTTAGGCCGTGCCATTAAAAAAAAAATTAACAAAAAAAATAGTTTTGAACTGACTCCAGGTCCTGTTAAAATCAGGGCATAACCACAAGGCACTCAGTGGTCTCTGAACATCAGTTGCCCAACATGTGCTGGGCTCTGGCAAACCTATGTAACCATAGATTGGCCACTGAACAGATTCCTATGGTATCAACTGACAAAAAAAATGGCATATTAAATTCTTAGATGAGTTGGCTCAAAATAGAGTATGGTACTGCCTAATTTGAAGGTCTTCAAAAGATAGCATCTAAGTATGGCTATCCTTAGGGTATACAAATTTCAGGAATCTATGGTCATATTTGTGTATTTGTTTATATAAATTATAATCATAGTTTAAAAGTATCTGCATTTAAATTGATATTCCAATTTTGTTCAAGTTCATTTTACCATGTTATAATATCAAAATGCATGAGCAAAACTGTCTCATCTTTTTCAATATCTTTAATGTAGTATATAAATAAATCTAACACAGTGAGAAATGTTCTTAAACTTGCACCTTTTAAGTTGAAAAGAACACTACTATTTCATTCAAATATCAACCTCCCAATAGAACCTTTCCCTGAAGGCTGGATGGTTCTGTTTATTAAAGTCACCAGTCCAATCCTTACAATCCCAATCTCTTTTCCCTCATTTATTTTGTTTATTTCATGTAATATTGATAACATTGTAGCAAAATTTATTATTTTTCTGCATATTAGAGATATTGACTACTGACTCTTTTTCCTACTAGAATGTAAGGAACAGAAATATAGTAGAATTCATTTTACTTATTGGTTCACTAAAACATGAGAGCTACTCAACCAATATCTACTCATTGACTGACTCAGTACAGGAATACATAATATGAACTAACATTTTACATGTATTTATAAATATTCAGATTGTAAGCCATGTAGATGTATGGAAAATATCTTTTATTGTTAATGACATAAGCATATATAACACAAGAAAGAATCCATTATTCCTCATTATTATACAGATAGAAACAAGATTTTTAAAGTCTCTCCAGAAGGAAGTGCTGTAATTAATAGTGGAAGAAGATGGAGTCACATATATTTTTGAAACTAAAGAACTACTAATAGCTATAAGTTGCTGATATTAAACTAATTAAAATGATTTATATACTAAAAATACGGGTGACAATAATTTTGCTTAGCATGTTTGTAACAAAATGAAAATTTTGATGCTGTCTTTTTTACATTAATAGTCACCTGAGAAGATCAACAAACAGTGTTAATATTATATATGCATCAGTTTAATGTCATGAGTTCTACAATTTCCATAACAGTCCTTCAGATCTCTTAATCAGAGACCTACGTCTTGCTCTTACTTTCTTCTGGAAAAATGCTACCAGGAACCTAATGCGCATATGCACTAATAATGTATTACAAAATACTGAAAGCAGTGACTAATATTGTATTTAGAACTTAAGGTGCCAGAAGCAAGAGAATGCAAATTAAAACCATTATTTCCTCCTTATTCTGTGTCAGCAGGAGAAGGCAAGTAAAGTTCCTGCTATTTGGAGCCAACGGGTATTACCCTATTGAAAGTGAAGTTCATTTATGCTTTTAAACAATACATCATTTTCTGAGTAATTATTTCAAATTTAAATTCTGAATTTCTTTAAAATTTTGTTGCAATTTATAAGAAGAGTTCACCCCAAATCATACGAGGTTTCTGATTAAATAGTTCAATATTTTGTTGAAGGTGGTTTTTCCATTGTTTATCAGTACTGGACAAAACTAATAACCAATTACCATCAATTAGCTATTTCGCCAAAGGACTAATCTGACAAACTATAGTGTGTGATTAAACATGGAACAGTTATTCTATTTCTGGAAGGGAAATATCCATTTTTCGGATTATTTCTTCCCATGAAGTCCCTTCATTTATTTTGAATTGCAGCTCACTGTGAAAGAAAGAGTACCTGATTAGTAGAATATTTTTCTTTCTTACAAAATTCATTCTAAATTAAGACATTTGTATGTTGCACTATAAAAATAAAAAGCATGGTTCAAATTGCATATTTTACAATGAAATAGAATCTATCGACTTAAAAATCAAAAGTATTTCTGAAATGGCCATAATATCCTAACTTTATTGTAAACTATCACCAATTTTATGTTTTGAAAAATCAAATGAGTAGGTGGTAGGATTGCCAGAAAACTTCGTGGAGGATTACTATTTTTTTTTGCCAAATCGTGAAGATTGTCTGCTCCACAAGGGTGGTCTAGGATTCCCAAGGACAGAAAGATCAGGGATCTACTCAGAAGGCAAAAAAGCCTCTCCTGCTCCTGTACAAACATTTGTTTTTTCACAAACTCTGGATTGTATCCCCAGAGCGCCACACAACATAGAAAAGTAGAAAGGACATGAGCCTGGAGAAATATCGCAGCAGGAATTAGCAACAGCATGCGCCAGTCGTGTACTAGCAAAGAGATGCTCTCCCGACTGTCTGCTCATTGGCAGGGGCGCCCCTGCTGCATCTGCCAGGGCAAGCAGCTAGGACAGGAGCCACAGTGTGAGGAAAGGTGCTGTCTGGGCGCCGTCAGTCCTCAGTGGCCACTTATATTCTGGACTAATTCCATCAGTGTTCAGTTTTATTTTCACCTTTATTATTTTTCATGCCTGAAGATACTGAGGGTGATATTCTTGATGCAATTCTGGTTTTATAATTAATAAGTGATGATTATTAGTTTTTTTAAAAAAAGCGTATTGCCTTTCTTGAGAGATGTCGACTTGACCATTCCGGAGTGTTTTGAAATCTTTAACAAACAACTGAATATAAGATGCAGGATGTCTACAGATGTAATGATGCTTTTTCGATTCCCGTCTCTGTGTGAGAAAGTGATCAGAGTGCGTTTCATTGGCTCCAAATAGTAGAAAAAAGCTATGGTTCCCCCAGCTTGAGTTGAGTTCCTAAGTAATACGCACCTTAGTTGGATGTTTGTCAGACTCTGCCTAAAGTCAAAAAATATTTGGAAATCAACAAGAGAAACAATTCTGGTTAGGTTCATTTCATCAAGCACTGGTTGAAAATAAAATTATGATCAGTATCGTAATAGGCCGACTGAAATGCACTGCTTAAGGAAGCAAAGGTTTTGTATGACTTCTTCCTTTTCTCCTCACTACCAGTTAATTACTCAAAATTTATGTGATTTTGGATAATAGTACTCTTTTTAGTCTACCCATAGCTACTTGAATCTGAGAAACAGCCTGAAATAAAAATGCCAGTAAAAAAATTTATGCAATTTGAACAATATTATTTCAGTTGATCATATGATCGTCTCTCTAATTTAAACAACAACCTGGCTAAGCATTGAACATAAGAGTGCGTTTAGTCCTCTTCGAGATTTTCCTTGCCCTAAGGGAAGGGCAAGCACATTTGTGGTAATAGCTTGGGAAATTTAAGATGCTTGATCTACTTACCTCTAACACCAAAATTATTGGCAGTAATTTCCAATTTTTTATTATTTTAATATAAAGAAATAAATGCACACAGGCTAACCCATACACTTACCCAAAGTTGTAGTACTGTATATCTTTGACCTAGTGAGAGTTGCGTTGATCACAAAATGCCAGCGCTCAGAGGACACAGTTATTTAAGTCTATTCTTGATTCCCTAACCCCTCAGTGCCATACCACCTTTGTTCACTAGAGGCAGTATGTGTTATATGTGTGTGTGTGTGTGTGTGTGTGTGTGTGTGTGAGTGTGTGAATTCTTTGGAGTTCAATGAGTCAACTTGCCCCTTCAAACTTCTTATTTGCCCAGCACTCGGGAGGCTGAGGTAGGAGGAGCATTGTGAGTTCGAGGCCGGCTTGGGCTACAACGCGAGTGCAAGACCGGCCTGAGCTACATAGTGCGACCCTGCCTCAAAAAACCAGGGCTGGGAGTTTAGCTCAGTGCCTTAAGCGCCTGCCCTGGCAGGCGCGAGGTTGTGAGTTCAATCTCCAGTGCTGCAAAAAAAAAAAAAAAAGAAAAAAACCTTCTTATTTGGTGTGGAAATAGGGAATTTGTCTTCTTTCCTGCTGACAATGAGGTCTCTGAGGGACCCATATGAAAAGTACACTGTAAATTTTTTGAGTACCAACCATTTAAAATATTTAAAAGAAAGAAAGGGAGGGTGGGTGGGAAGAGAAGGAAAGAAAGGGAAGGAGGGAGCATTCTTTTAGTGATCTGGAATGTACTAGTTTTTCAGGATGAAAACTTGATTTCATAGCTTCTAGTAGTCACTTCTTACAGTGTGAAAAGTTGTGCTCCTTTAAACCCAGCACTCTGGGAGGATAAAAGAGAGGGGTCACTAGTTTGAGCCCAGCCTGAATAACTAAGTAAATTATCAAGATTCCGTGTCAGAATAAAGAAAACAAAGTTGGAGAGGTAGATCAGTGCAAAGGCCTTGGGTGCAAACACACACACAAAAACACACACACACAAACACACACACAAACACACACACAAACACACACACACTGGCAAAATTGCTTCTAAAATGGGAGAATCCATACATTCACCGTCCTCATTAAAAATGATACAGCCACTTTATGTTTTCTCTTAACTGTTGTGAAACAATATTACTTTCTTCTGTTTTTCAAGTAGAGAGGATAAAAGAGTAGTTTAATAGAGTCTCTAAAAAAGTGCAAAAATTAAATGTGATAATGTTTCACATTCGTACATATAATGCTCCTAACTTGAAATTTTACCGTCAAGATCTCTGGAAATCATTGTAAACTAAGTCATTAGAATAATGAAAAGAAACTTAGGTTTTTATGTCTTGTCAGTATGCACATGCAGGTATGGAATTTATATGTTTCTTTATTTGAGATGAGTCTGCTATCACCTAGAACTTTCAGTGCATTGGCAAAATCTGACAATCCCATTTCCAGACTCGCCTGTAACTTCCAGCTATGACATTAGGCTATCTTTATCAAGAGTGCTAGATTTCCCTCAAAATGGTCTAAAACTGAAGTACGCTGATTAGGAAGTGTCAAGACAGATTTCATACTCAGAGATTCTAGGGTTTTTCAATTCTTTGTTCAAATTCACTTAAAAAAAAGAGGGCTGCAAATTCAGCATCTTTAAGAGCACCCAATTAAGAGAAGGCCTAAGGAAACCCTAAGGAAAATAGAATCATAGCATCGAAGCAAACTACTGTACTTCTTTAGGAAGTTTCAAAATTGATTATATTTTCCATTTAGAGAAAATTTTTACAAGGGAACATAGTTAGTGATGAATCTATTAATAAAATCTGTTTAGAAAGTTACCCTAGGAATTTTTAAAAGACTAATCCAGGAAGAGCAAAATATCTCTAATCATTTGCCACACTGAACTGCAAAACTAGACACTGGTTCAATTAGGAGTAGGCTGTCAGTAATAGCATAATGTGGAAAAATTCTGTGCATCTTATAAACTTTGAGAAAAAATATTTTTGTTCTGAAGAAAAAGATCTCAGAGTTTTTTCAATGAAGAGAAAGTTTAAAACAACTGTAAGCAAAACACTAAAAATGCTAATAAAAAGTAGTTCTCATAAAAGATCAGAAAAGTTACTTTGGCATATCTGAGGCATTTTTGAGAAAACATGGAGAGGAAGTGTTAAAATAAAAACAAATAAAAAGAGAATACTGAGTAAAGTATTAGTAGATTCAACAACAAAAAAAGATTCAGTATATTTGAAAATAAGTCAATAGATATTTTCAAAACTGAAATTCAAAATCATAACAAAACAACAAACAGATGTAGAGAATGCAGCAGTTAATAAAAAATTGGACTTTATTAAATTACCTCGCATGTATAATTTGAGATCGCAGAAGAAGATAGAAAAGTGTACAGAAAATATATTTGAAGATAGTACAGACATTATGCTTCTATATAAATGTGTCAACTTTTGTGGAGTTAATCTTCACAATGTCATATTAAGAGAAACCGTATTTAAAAATACCAAAGAAAACCAAGTGGATTTATTTTCCTAGTGATACGATCAGTTCTTCCCTCTTCTACATTCTTGTTCTTTCTGAAGTCCAAAGTGCAATGCTGAGAAAATGGTGATAAGAAATGACTTTGAGCCAGGGATATAGTTCAGCAGCACAAGTGCCCGCCTGGTAAGTGCAAGGTCCTGAGTTTGATTCCCACTACCAAAAAATAAAAAGAAGAAAGAAAGAAAGAAAGAAAGAAAGAAAGAAAGAAAGAAAGAAAGAAAGAAAGAAAAGAAATGGTTTTGAAATATTCAGGAATTTGATTGGCATTATGCTATATTTTCTCTTGAAACTTTCAAAAGAAGTACAGTAGTTTGCTTCGATGCCCTCCTCCAGAACACCTTTCTCAAACACCTTCATTAACAGCATTTTTTTCCTAGAGCACTTTTCTAGAGCATTCTTCTCTAGATCCACTTTTTAGAGCCTCTTGCTTTAGATAACCTTTCTAGAGAGCTTTCTCTAGAGCTCCTTTCTAGGGCTGCTCCTTCTAAAGCACTTACTTAGAAAGGCCTTAGCCTTCACAGCGAGGTTCTGTTTAAATTCCTAAGAAAGACGTTCTCCAGATGGTGCAAGTTGCTTCATGTCTGTGGCTCCTAGGAGTTTCACCTCACACTAATCAGTACTCAGCGTATCACAACTTTTAAAGATATCAAGCTCTTTATCAGCTACTATAGAGTCTTTTTATTTTAAAACAAAACAAACTATGATATATAATTTCAAAAGAAAATAATAGATGGGCAATGGTTAATATATTGTGTATTGTTATCTTCAAAGTAGTTGTTCAGATTACAAGTTATAGGCATTAAAAAATGATCAAACAATAAAAGCACAAGCCATGCTTTCTAACTAAAAGAGATTAGTAGCATAATTATCTAGCATATATATATATATATATATAATATGAAGAAAACAGGAAAGATTATACATGATATAATAAAATACATATAATATAATATATATAATGCAATCTTTTCCCTTTTATCCTTTCTCCTTTCCTGCCAACTACTGTAGAGTCTTTGTCTACTTGTGATACTGTATCAGAATACTTGAGACCAACTAATCTGTTAAAAATTACTTCTCCCAATGGTGGAGGATGGGAGGTCTAAGATCAAGGTTGTGGTAAGAGTGGCGCCTAGGGATGGCCAGATGCATAGACGATATCTTCTTACAGTGGCGTCTGTGACAATGGAAAGCACAGGGGCAAAAAAAAAAAAAAAAAAAAAAAAAACCCTAGAAGGGTCAGTGGATTTAACACTGTGCCATACAGCAGAGGATCAGCACAGCGGAGAGTAAGTGCAGCCTAGGCTATTTCACTTTACTCTTCTTGTAATGTTCGATTCATCCAGGAAAAAAAGTGCTACAGATGTTATCACTTCCACAAAGGCTCCAACTCTTCCTATCACCTTAGTGGGTGTTAAGTTACAGCACATGAACATTGCGGGGCATTTGGACACCTAGTCTATTAGGATTACTGAAATAAAGTGCTGCACACTGGGTGATGGTTCTGCAGGCCAAAAGTCAGAGATTGAGATTTTGCGAGCGTTTCGAGGAAGCATCTGTTCCACACCCTTCTTCTGTCTCCTGGTGATCGCTGGAAATCCTTGACGTCTCTGGCTTATTCAAAGCCAAATTCCTGTCCTCACATGATATTCGTGTGTGTGTGTGTGTGTATGTGTGTGTGTGTCCAAAATACATTTTTTTCAGCTAGGATGCTCGTCATATTGAATTGAAGGTCCACCTGAATTGAGTCCGACTTTCTCTAAGCCTCTACTTATATGTGCAATGACCCTAATTCCAAATGATTTCATCTTCTAAAGCACTGGTGGATAGGGCTTCAACAGGAATCTTCAAAGGACAAATTCCAACCCTAACACAACTTCTGTAGGCAGCCAGACAGATTCCTCGCACCTCCGTCCCTTTCCACCGAACAGAAAGTCACCCTGACACATTAGCTCTCTGAGGGTCTGAAAAACAATCCTTTTAAAAATTTGCAATTACGTCACTTTCTTTCTTTCTATTTATTTATTTCTTTTTATAAGTGTGAATTCTATCCTTTTTTGGCACTGTTTCTGAAGAAATACAGTGACCAAAGTGTTCTACTTTCATCTTTATAGTTGTGCTGTGATCCTGAGAATGTTTAAATAAATTATATTTTACTCTTCACTATTATAAAACTTATATGATCAATCATTCACACACTGTGTTAACACTATTTAATTGACTTTAAAGCTTAAAATTTATGCTGTTTAATGAAAAAGGTTATATAAAATATCTTGGTATTTTCCTAGATCAAATAGCGTTCAGTGAGTGTTCCATAAACATCATGAATAGCATGAATTCAAGTCATACATGGTAACAAAATGCAATAACAACAATAAAAATTGCATTTGCTCTGCTTCAGTATGAAATTATTTGATTATATATTTCTCGCTGTGGATAATTTTGAAATAGGGTTGGACTTTTTTTAGTTTGCACTGATATAAGTTATTTTTCTAAACAGAAAGATCCAAACAGAAAGGGTAGATTAGTTTTCGGAAATTTTAGAATGACATAGCCAGAAAAGCCATGACATATATACTCTTTTTCAAACAAAACATTTTAAACCTTTGGAATAAATATGTCTCATTTTAAAAACAGAGTACTTGTGTATTCTAAAAACAGGGCATGGGATGATATTTTATATAAAATGAGTATGTGTGAATGAGTTAAAGCGGCTGCATTTATGTAATGTTACCTAGGTTTCGGAGATGTCTTTTACATGATTTATCATATTTGCAGTGACTTACTTCTCTGGCAGGCATTGTGATTAACTGCCACTGTCAGCTCGAACAAACTTCTCAGTACCCAGCACACAGTGCACTTGGACATCTTGCCCAGAAATGCCAGCACTGGCAAACATTTTTCTTCAAATACTCAAACATTATTATGAAAGTTCCCCACAGAGCTCTTTTCTAACTTGTCTGACCAAGTATAGCTAAAATGAATGAAAAGAAGAAGAAATGTTTTTCTTATCCTTATGGTTGGCAAGGAGAAAGACCTGATATTTAGAAGACAGGCCCCACAAAGCAGAAAGGAAATCATCTTCCTTTATTATGTGTTCTTTTTAGATGACCTTAGCGGGATTTACTTTGTACATTTGTCTCATTGGACTTTCAGAGTCCCTCTTGTCTCTGAGATCAGTATAATTAGAGTTTTTGCTGCAATTTTTATTTTTTAAAGATTAAATGCATTTATTTTATAAACTTTGCGCATGAAAGCTGGAGATCGTATGTAAGGGAAATGTTTGCTGTTTTTTATCAGTGCAGGTTAAACACTGTTCTAATGCTGAAGTCTCAGAGCCTATAAAGTAACTCTAAATTATTTAAAATTATATACAGATTCTATTCTATATACTAGCATATGAGTACAGGTATTCTGTACCATTATGAGTGGCTCCGTGTTGTGATGGTCAAATTCCATACAATGAATTTTAGCTGCCATTATATAAAGAGGGGTGTAAATGATTGGATGGACTGGACAACCAGATGTCAGAAACACGTTTGTTCATGGAACAAGAGCTTTGCAATGTTTAGTTTATCTTCAGTCTTTATTTCTCTTTAAATCTCTCCTTATTGGTATTGGGAAAAAAAGATACAGCTATAGTTTCATGTAATCAAATTGACATTGGTCCAGTTCAGTTTAAAATTGAAACCTTAACTTCAGTCAGTGTCTTCAAGAAAAGGACATTATTATTAGACATTGTATGGTATGTATTTCTACTCCATATGGTAGATGAGGTAGATGAGATAAATGTGTTCTTCTAGCAGAAGAAGACCTCAGTCATTTTCCCGTGTATCTTCTTCAATGTAATGATGGGAACATAAAACCCAGAGAAATGAAGCATGCCACTTAGGTCATACATAGCATTAGAGGAAATACTAAGGATACTGGATAATTTCATGAATAAAGGTATTGGAGTAGAGTGCCAGAGTATTAAAATCTTTGGGCCCATGTTCCGGCATCATTCTCTTGCTGACTTTACCCATTCTTGGCC